>JAGIQG010000003.1:45308779-45578717 GCA_024679065.1 Sphyrna mokarran | reverse complement strand
TAACCGAGGGCCTCGGCACGAGGTTAATAGTGGAGCAAAGAAACGATGGGCAAAACAGAAATCCGTCTTTAGAGCAACACAGATGCTCTACAAGAACAATAGGCGTCAACTAGCCCGGCAGATCATGGGCGCGCCTACACAAATGAAATGTCCACTTACGACTGAGGAACTGGAGGCAAGCTTTCGGGAGAAACTCTCCAGTCAGAACAATAAGGCAAATATCAATAAATTCCAAGCGTACAATGGGAATACAGATAACGGTGAGTTGATGAAGCCAATCACCGAAGAGGAGGTCACCCAGGCCATCAAGGGCATAAAGGAGGATAGCGCGCCTGGACCGGATGGGCAGAAATTGGAGGACATCCGGAAGATACACGAGGCCTACGAAACCCGCATACCTCGTCTCTTCTCCTTGTGGCTGGCTTCAAAGACGATCCCTCTCTGTATGAAACAGAGTCGAACGGTCCTGATCCCAAAATGCGAGGACAGGGAACGCCTTAAAAACATTGACAACTGGCGACCAATTACCATCGGTCCAATGCTGCTGCGCCTATTTACAAAGATCATGGCGAAACGACTGAGTGAGACAGTCGACATAAACCCAAGGCAGAAAGGGTTTTTGGCAGCTACTCCCGGGTGCAATGAGAACATTGCAGTGTTGCAAAATATAATGAAGGGAGCTAAGAAAAACCACAAGGACCTCGCAGTCGTCTTTGTTGATTTGGCGAAAGCGTTCGACTCAGTTGGTCACAAACTACTCATTAAAGCATTACAGAGGGTCAAACTACCAGACGCCTTTGTGGAGCTCATTCAGAATCTCTACACTGGCAACACAACGGTGGTGGAAGGCGACAAGTCGAAAACCACCCCAATAACAATCGAGAGGGGTGTCAAGCAGGGAGACCCGCTCTCACCGGTACTATTCAATATTGCTTTGGATCCGCTGCTGTGCAGTCTGGAAGCGGCTAAGTCTGGTGTCAGTATGATGCTAGATGGAGTGAGAATCAACTGCTCCGCCCTTGCGTTCGCTGATGACATTGCCCTGCTCAGTGACTCGCACACCGGGATGGTACGGAACCTGAAGGTTCTTCAGACTTTTTGCGAAATGACTGGTCTTACTGTCAACATCAACAAGACCAAAGGATTCCACTTCACCTGTAAGAGGAAGACCTTTATTTATAATCAATGCAAAAACTGGAGGATTCAGAAGGAAGAGATTGCATACATCCCACCAGGTGAGACAGAGAAATACCTGGGAGCCCAGATAGACCCGTGGGCTGGTGTGGAAGAAGGAGCATGGGAAGACAGGCTGAAGACTTGGATCTCCAGTCTACAAGCAGCAGCTCTTCGCCCAAGGCAACGCGACGAGCTGCTAACTGTCCATGTCATACCAAGGCTGTACTATCACCTGATCCTAACTGAAGCGTCACAGAACACGCTGGTAAAACTGGACCAATTAATACGCAATGCTGTCAAGCAGTTCCTGCACCTTCCACCTCATACTACAGATGGAATCCTCTATTCGCGGGCGCGAAATGGAGGTCTGGGCATTCCTAAGCTCGAGATCCAGATACCATCTGCGGTGATCCGAAAATGGGAAGCACTGTCTGCCTCCACAGATCAAGTCATTCGCGCCTCATTCCAGTTCTGTGAACAGGACGTTGGCAGAAACATCGAAGATCTGAGATCCCTCAAGGCTCTGAGGGACATCGAAGACTTCATGCCTACAAGGGAATTCGGTGGCAATGACGAAACAGCCATGATCAGAGCCGCACTGCCGATACTGGCGGCCGAGGAGACAGGACCCAGCAAACCACTGAATAGATATGCTGGGTGGAGGGAATGGGAATTCCACAAGTGGAGACAGCTCACATCACAAGGAGTGGGAGTTCACTACTACCACGATGACAGAATTTCAAACAGTTGGATGAAGGCTGCATACCAGCTGAAGTCCCATCGCCTGGTAAATAACATGCTACTCCGGTGCAACCTATACCCGACGAGGGTGACCCTGTCAAGAGGGAACCCCTCTGCCACAAAGACCTGTCGAAGGTGTGGGACAGGTCTTGAAACACTCGGTCACATTTCAGGCTTTTGCCCATTCGTGAAAAACTGCCGGATCAAACGCCATAATAAGATCCTGGACCAACTTCATAAGTATGTTGGAAAATACGGCTGGACATCATACCTGGAGCCAAGGCTCATTGCCAAGGACGGCAGCCTCTGGAAGCCGGACATCGTCTTCAAGAGGGAAAAGGATCAGCAGGTAGCGGTGGTGGATGTGACAGTCCGGTTTGAAGACAACTATGACAGTCTGGAGAAGGCGTGGCAGGAAAAGTGCCAGAAGTACCAACATCTGGGACCAGAAATTGAGGAATTGACGGGATGCCCGAACCCCAAATACTTTGGATTTGTTGTTGGCGCCAGGGGCAAATGGTTGGAAAAGAATAACAGCCTCATGGCCTTCCTGGGAATAAAGAGATTCCGTTCATTCGCCCAACAAATTTCAAGGCTCACCTTGTCACTCACGTTGGAGATATTGGGGATCTTCAACGACAGGTGAGAGACGATCACAACCGGAGGACAAGCTGGCCACTTGTCAGACATCATGGCAAACTGCCCTCTGCAGAGCCCATATGTCAATATGGAGGACTCTTTGGTGTTTGTCGGACTGTGTGTTTGTATATACTGTACAGCGTGTGATGTGTAAATATGTATAATAACACCTATTACACCTACAGGTGTCACAGTCCACCTTGTCTATGACAAGGGGCATGCACTCGGCGGGTGGTGCATGGATGGTTCTTGGGTGGAGATCTGAGAGTGATCCAGAACTTCACTGCCGGTAGTGTGAGCTGACATGGACTGACTTTGGGCAGCACGTCAGCCCGGTGACTAGCACTGTCGGCTGGGCAGTTACGGAGATCAAGGGCGGATTACCGGCCAAGGTCAATGTCTGCGGGAGTTTGCACATTCTCCCTGTGCTTGCGTGGGTTTTCCCCGGGCACTCCGGTTTCCTCCCACATGGCCAAAAACGTGCTATATACAGGCTGATTGGCGAAACTAAAGTGTCAATGAAATGAACCCCCTTAATTCGGCCTGATTCCCTCTAAATTGACACCCCATGCACGCGGGTACAGAGACCCGAGTACCAAGGACCGACAAAATTGGCTCACCAGTAAGCCCATACACACCTGGGATGACAACACGACCTAGCTATAACACCTTAGCTGTGAACCCAACTCACGTTCTCTAGCTAGTAACATCTTAGAGGTGACTCCAACACACGTACCTCAATCAAGATCAAGTGAGCCCCCCTGACTGGGGTTTCGCTAGAGGTTGGCAAAAACGTCGACGAGCGACGTAAAGACTCGAACTAGGCACTCGTCCGAGTGTATTTAAATAGCAATGCCATTTAGGTTTCAGTTGTCAGAGACAGAGAGTGATGACCGAAGACTGCTTTAGTGACTGAAAGGCAGTGATCAGTGGCGTACCATAGGGATCAGTATATAAATGACATTGATGACTACATGGAGGGTAGGATTAATAAATTTGTGAATGGCACAAAGATTAGATGGATGGTTAACAGTGAGGCAGAGTGGTGACAAGAAGATATAGTGGGAATGATCAAAGAACAAAGAACAATACAGCATGGGAAACAGGCCCTTTGGCCCAACGAGCCCTCGCCGCCATTTTAACATTATGAGTGCCCTTCCCTGCCTATGACCTTTGTCAAAAGGGCAGCCAAGTGGCAGATGGGATTTAACACTGAAAACTACGAGATGATACACATCGGAAGGAATAATTTAACAAGGAAGTATTCAATGGATGGTAGGACACTAGGAAGTTCTGTGAGTTTTTTCAAGTAATCATGACTTTACAAGTATAGGCAGTGCGAGTAGAGAGAGGGATAATCTCACAGTAATAAGGTTTACTGTGATCCTTTTCACAGTTTTTTATTCTGCCTACCCCAATCCAATGTCAGCAGTGCCACATCATGGTTACTATCGATATAGCAAGCCATCGGTTCAAAGTAGAGAGGATCTCCAAGAAAATCAACACAGACATTAAGTTTCTACAAAGATGCAAAAAAGCAGACAAGATCCAGAAAGGACTACAGATCACGAACTCATTCAAGTCAACAGAAAAGACTCACATTCCAACAATAATCTTGCAATTGAGTTTTTGTTTATACATTATGTGTTAGTGAAACCTACGTCCACAGTCACTTGATGAAGGAGGACTACTCTGAAAGCTCGTGATTCGAAATAAACCTGTTGGACTTTAACTTGGTGTTGTGAGACTTCTTATTGTGCCCACCCCAATCCAATGCTGGCATCTCAACATCATGGGGTTGTTATAGAACTTTAGTGAGGCCACAGGTAGAGTACTGTGTGAGGTTGTGATCACCACATTATCGAAGGATATGATTGCTCTGGAGGATGTGCAGAGGACATTTACCAGTAGGCTGCCTTGGATGGAACATTTAAGTTGTGAAGAAAGTTTGGATAGACTTGGGTTCTTTTTGTTGGAACAGAGAAGACTGAGGGGGTGACCTGATCGAGGTGCACAAGGTTATAAGGGAGATGCATAGAGTGGATAAGGATTCCCCTTAGTCACTCACAACGGGACATAGGTTCAAGTCAGGGGCAGGAATTTTAATGGGTTAAAGTGAGGAAAATCTTTATTACCCAGAGGGTGATGATGATCTGGAACCAGTGGTAGAGGGTGGTGGAGGTGGGTTGCATCAAATATTTGGATGAGCACTTGGCACATGACAATATTCAGGGCTATGGGCTAAGTGTTAGCAGATGGGAATTCAAATGTTTCTATTGTGTCACTGCAGACTCGATGGGCCGAAGAACCTCGTCTGCATTGTATGATTCTATGCTCATCTTGAAATTCCATTTAAAATGATCTTGACACAATCCAGCACAGAATTGAAGTCTGTGCCATAGCATTGTTCAGAATTTGGGATTTAACAATAAATTCAACAGTTTTACTCAGAAGTGCCCAAATACAAGTGGATTTGGATACAGAATCAGTGGTAGCATTGTGCTGTATGTTCTGATTGCCTGCTATCTTAAAATACAGGTCTGTTAGGTCAGGCAGGAAAGAAGTGGGCAAATGTTCCACTCCAGTATAATAACCATCTTCCCTCCCTCAGCCATTGCAGCCAAAGCTTTGACAAAGGGTCACCTGGACTCGAAACATCAGCTCTCTTTTCTTTTTTTACAGATGCTGCCAGACTTGCTGAGATTTTCCAGCATTTTCTCTTTTGCTGTCTTAGGATTCGACATTGCTATACTACATTGTGAAGTGTTTCCAAATCAATGAGGACTTCCATCATGGGGTGGAAGAATAACATAACAAATATGCGAAGGATTTCCCTTTTTGAGTCCTTTGCTGTTAATCAGAGCAAATTAAACATACAACTTCATATTTTCTTCGATATTTCTGCTGTGTCTTCATTGTTGCAGCATGTATAAGTTCTTTATTAATTTGAGCCTGGGTGGCAGTATCTGAAGTAGTGAACAAACGATAAAAATATACAAAAATAAAGAAGAAATAGGAAGTGTGGGAATGTTCAACAAAGCAAATGGTCAGATATACCACGAAGACATGAGAAAACACTGGTCTATGAAAACCATGATGAAATCCAAAGAGAAATTAAACAGATCAGAAAGACAGAAATTACGTATAACGATGAAGGAAAGTTGTGTTAATATACTGTATAATCTTGCAGCAAAATCTTTTTTATATGCAGAGCTGGCAAAACATGAATAAGAATAATTGATTTACAATGAGGTCTAAAGAAAAGTTTATTTATTTGTCACAAGGCTTACATTAAAACTGCAATGAAGTTACTGTGAAATTCCCCTAGTTGCCACACTCCGTTGCCTGTTCTGGTCAATGCACCTAACTAGTCTTTTAGATTGGGGGAGGAAACCAGAGCACCCAGAGAAAAGCCATGCAGATGTGGAGAAAACATGCAAACTCCACACAATATATGACCCAAGCTGGGAATTGAATCCAGGTCCCTGGTGCTGTAAGGCAGCAATGCTAACCACAGTGCTGCAATATTTTGTTTTAGGAAGGAAAACAATACAAGAATATAGAAAAGCAAAACTGAATTCTCCAAAAAATCTGTGGATATTTTTGCAGAGTATTTTTCATTCCAGTCTTTATTCTAATGATACTTTCCAGAGATCATTTCATGTTTAAAGTATAAGGCAACTTGCAAACATTACAAAATTTTACATGTGTAACAATGCAAGGTTTAGATCAGGACATCTGCTCTGTGTTACATTCTGCAGTTGAAAGAAGAGGGTCCACATTTACCTGCTAAAATATAAGGTAGGGCTCATTGGGGGGAATTTTATCATCCTTCTCTTCAATGGGATTTTCTGGTCTCACAATAGGGCCCAGAGGCAGATTTACAAATCATTAGGGCTCCATGTTCACCTTAATTATTGGGCTCCCTACCTCTTTCCCCTCCTAAGCCCATCCCCTACTTCATGCCCTTCCTAACCCCACCCCCTTACCTCATGTCCCTCCTAACCCCATCCCCTACTTCATGCCCCTCCTAATTCTACCCGCTATGCTATGCTCTTTCCAATGCCACCCCACAGAACACAAAGGCAGAAGACACAAAAAAACACAACTTATTCACTGCTCTTTAACTTGTAAAAACATGCCTGTTTGAATAATTGCCCCATCACAAACTCTCACTCCCTCCATAATGAAACCAGGGCTCACTGACTCTCCTCACTCCCCTCACCAACCCCCCCATCCCTCTCACAATTTCTCTCATCTCGCTCGCGATCTTCAAGGCAGTCTCCTGCCTCACTCATCGTCTCTTCTTGGCTAAGGATTGTTTTGGGGGCATCACTCCTCATGCACCTGCTGATGCAAACCCGGGTCCATTAATGCCGGCTCCCAACACAAATCTGCATAGCAGCTGACCTTGTGGCTTGATTCAGTACTTGCGCCTTATTGCTGCTGACCTCAGTTCACTTGTGTTGGCACCAGGCACAAACTTACTGGGTTCTTCATCACTTTCACAAGAGACTCTCCCTCACCTCTTTTCATTGTCTCATGTGCGCATGCCTCAGACTAACAGTTTACTGATTCTCTACGGACATCTGGCAGGTGGCAGAGCGGGAGCATCAAATGGCAAGGGAATGTTGGGATGGAGTGCCCAAAGTTTTCCCACTGCCATTGCACTTTGCCAGAGGATGGCCTTCCTGTCCAGAGGTCAACGTTGCCACGTAAGTGGGCTAAATGAGGACCTCTTCTCACAATCAGTAGCATTTTACCAGCAATGGATAGGTGAAAAAGGTGAACCTTTTTTGACCTCCCAACGTGCTACAGGGGACAGGGGTGCCCTCCAAAATTGGGCATTTTGTGGCCCACTGAGTGACTCCTGGTGGCTCCCACTGGCATGCTGAGACTGACTCCAATTGACCACAAACTCTTGGACGCAGGCATTTGTTCTTCTGTGAGATGAAGGCCTGACATTTGCCCATTAACTGTCTAACGGACCTAAAATGTGGCCACAGCAACCAAAATGCTGAGATAATATTGCCCATTTTTTTTGGCCTATTGTCTGGCCCCCTTACAGCCCTGCCCCACCAAAATACTGGCCATTTATTGGGAGAGCAGCAAATGTGAAAACAGTTCCGATTTGCCTTGGACCTCCAGCATACATAATTAGAATCCCTGAAGGAAGTTTTATCTTCCAACCTCACCGGCTACATTTAAGGACAGGAAAAATAACAATCAGGTCAGTGCACAAGTGTGACTTTCTCAGTTTCTCCCACTTGCCAAAGTTACTAAAGTCATAGCCTTAGAAAGGTACAAGATGCCCAATGCAGTTGCCCACACACACAAACATCACCATGAAATGCTGCAAAGCAAACTTCAGCAAATCAGTTTTCCTTTAACCTTCAAAGCAGGCCAGTATTCAGAATGATGTGCCCATTTTAAAGGCACTAGCAGTTTGCTGTAGTTGGAGTCTAGCTCTAAACCAAAGAATATAATGTTACATCTCATTTACACAGTTTAATTGTGTGATCAGGATCCACAGGCCTAGAGTCTGACCCACTTTTCAAACAGACAAAAATAGCATTTGGTAAACCAGGCATGAGGGTATGCAGTGTGCTTAGGCTGGAAGGCCTGATGGTTGGACTCCTTCATGCTGCTAATGAGGCTCCACATGCGTTAGTTTATTGTCGCTGTTAACAATTTTTCAGAAATAAGACTGAAGAGCTAGTAATGTGATTACTGTCTCTACAATTCTGATCCTGTATTTAATATTTATGAGGAATCAGCAAACCTCTTGTGCTTTAAAGGGGAAAAGTGGTTAACTACCTAACTGTATAATTAAAATACAATTGGCAGATACAAATATAACATTATGTAAGAAAAGGATTAGTCTAGGATTATGGTCATGGTGATTTCAGTGAATTATTTATCAAGATGGTAAGAAATAGTTCAAACAAGATGATTTATGCAGTCTGAAACATAGGGATCTTCAAGATATCTACACCCTCCACGTCCTAGCAGTTAGCTGGATAAATGATGAAATATTAAACAAAAGTTCAGAAATTCATTCCAAAGTCACTTCACAGGGACTTAGTCAGAAAAAAAAGGATGCCATGGCAGAGAAGATATTGGTGTGGATGACCAAAAAGTTGATCAAAAGAGTAAGTTTTAGGCAGTGTCTCAACAAAGGCATGGGAAAAGGAGCGGATTTAAGTTGGATCAGACAGCTGACAAAAAAGTTGCCAAAAGTGGGACAGAGATGATGTGGAATAAATGCCAAAGAGACCAGAGTTAGAAGAAAGAGAATAGAGGTTGGAATTGTTGGACAAAGTCAAAGAAACACAGTTGGGAAAAAGCAGAGGTCATGAAATGATTGAAAGATCATGTTCTGGGATTCTGCCAAAAGGATTCTAATTTGTGTAAAAACTGGAGTAAATCTAATTAGTTTTTTTTAAGCAGAATTTTCAAAATTAATCTCCCACACACTGCGATAAGTATCCTAGTGTGAATCACACTAAAGATCAGTGGTTGGGGTCTATTCCCGCTGGAGAGGCCAGCAACATAGCACTGAGCAGGCCGCTGTGACTGTGGCAATCTGTGAGCACTGAGATTGGTGCGGTTGCCCCACACTGCTGACCTCCCGATTGCTCGGTAAGAATTTAGCAACACCAATTTATAATCCAACCGATTTATTTGATAGTAAAAAAGCGAGCTTTCGACTCCTGTGTCTTCCTCAGGCAAATGCAGTGTTCTGAACACTGCATTTGCCTGCGGAAGACACAGGAGTCGAAAGCTCACTTTTTTACTATCAAATAAATCGGTTGGATTATAAATTGGTGTTGCTAAATTCTTACTGAGTTCTTACCACCCCAATCCAACGCCGGCATCTGTACATCCCGATTGCTGGCCAGATATCAAGTTGGCCAGGCCAGTGAGCCTGCATCACTGTCTGTGTGCATCCCACACCCCCAAACTGCCCCACTCCTGGCCCAATACTGGCCTCCCGGACATTTCTGGGACAGCCCTGATCTCCCCACCCCGCCTAATTTCCCCCTGATGGTCATGATCTCCCGGTTCCCACCCACTCTGCAGTCCCGACCATATCCAGCAGGCCAACCCCCATCCTGATGGCCAGCTCTTGTTGTAGGTCTCCGTCCCTCAGTCATTGATCCCAGTGCAGAGTGGCAGCAGGACGCCACCACCCATGCCAATCTCCAACCAGAGGCCTAACCCTCACTGGCCTCACCCCCTTGGCATTGGCCAATGCCCAGTGGACAGTATCAAGGTGCCCATGGGCATTGCCACTTTGCCCCTCAGGCAGCACCAGGGAGCCAGGCTGGCAATGCTCAAGGGCGTGCCCCCTTAACACTAACATCCTGAGGGATTGCTATGCTTATAGCTGTTTAGACACACTGTTCTAACTTGTGCTATTCCTAACTCATGGATCTTTGTTCCTGCACCAGATTGTGAAGCCTCTTTAGCAGCCAGTTCCATTGACATTCCTTCGTTAGCTGTTAGCCAATTGCAAAGATATAAAATATTGTCAATCAGAATATCATATTAATATTGATGCAATATCTCACTTACCTTCACCTATTGAGCAGATGCCAACTAATCATGCTAATATTCTTTATTTTTTGCTAGTAGATCATTCGCTTGTGACAGCTTTTCAAGTTCAGAAACATACCAGGAATGATCCTATGATGGGAAAGATGATGGATATGGTTTTGAAAGAAATAATAGTTGGAATGCATCCAGGTTTGAAACCATGCGTGTCAAGAAAAGTTTAGTTGACTTTTCAAAGCAGGGGGGTTGGGGCTGTTTTTTTTAAATTAATTCATGGGACATGGCATTGCTGGCTGGCTAGTATTTATTGTCCATCCTTAGTTGCCCTTGAGGGGCAATTGAGAATTAATCACATTGCTGTGACTCTAGAGTTACATGTAGGCCACATCAGGTAAGGATGGCAGATTTCCTTCCCTAAGAAACATTAGTGAACTAGATGAATTTTTCTGACAATCAACAACTATTTCACGACTATCAGTGAAGTCTCAAATCCAGATTTTTTAACTGAATTCAAATTCCACTATCTACCATGGTGGGATTTGAAACCGGGTCCCCTACCCGGGAACTGAGTGATCAATTCTTCTTGGCAGAGGGGAAGATCTGGGTGGAATGCCCTTTCAGAGAGTCAGTGCATACGTGATGGACCAGAGGGTCCCTTTCTGCACAACAGGGACTCTGTTATCGTGTTTCTAGTTTACATGGAAGAATTCTTGAACAATTACATGAAGTACACTCTGATATAGTCCAAATGAATGAATTAGCATTTAGACAATCCCATGTTCGGATAGGAAATACATCAATATTGTCTTCTTTACACCCCTGGGAACAGCCTAAAATGCCATGGCAATGATTTGCATGATCTGTTTGAGGGTTACATGTTTTTAGTCATAATTGATGTACACTCAAAGTGGCCAAAAGTTATCAGCTGAACTACAACAGAACAAACTATTGAAAAAACTTGACACAATCTTTGCAAGATTTAGTAAACCAAACAGATTGTTAGTGACAATAGTTCATAGCTTACTTCACAAGAGTTTGAGGATTATTTCAAAGTAAATGGTATTTAGTATATAAATTCCAAACCTAACCTAACAACCAATGGATTAGTTGAAGGATTCATGTAATCCTTGAAACATTCTTTAAATGCTTCGAAATAGCAAGGTTTGTTATCACATTGTGTGGATAGCTTTTTTAGCATCTTATAGAAATATTATTCATGATACTCAAAGTCCACCTGCATTACTACTCATATTAAAGAGAAAACTGAGAACTATGTTTGATTTAAAACTTCACATAACAATCTCGAGTTGCTAGATGAGAAATAAGGACATAACAATGTTCATTTCAACAAAGAGATCAAGTGTTAGCACATAATTATTCCAAGAGAAATTGGTAGGAACCATAGTTTTAGCAAAAACAGATTCAATTTCTTACACAAATCGAAGATGAACGAGTTTAGTGATGCCGCGCTGACAAATTGTAGTCATCTCAAAATGATTTCTCCAAATCACCTCTTGAAGTACCAACTTCTGTAGCCCCAAGCATTGTGAATACTACTGCAGAAAGCTTAATTAAATCTGAGTTGCCTGATGATTGTGTCTATGCTAGCATACTGGGGGAGATTGATGCAGAATTATTTCTCAGAGAAAAACTATCTACTAATGTTCCAAACCATACTTCCTGCATCAAGGACAGCTAAATTCCAGAATGTCATATGCCACCAAAAAGAAATAGATATCCCCTTGATTGACTTTCTTATTGACTGTGTATAATGATTAATGGTGCATTGCACTGTGTTTGGAATATTGCTAATCCCATGTGTAACATTAGAGTAATTTGTTGTCATGACCACAGAGGTGAAAGGGGAAGGGATGCTATATATTTAAATGGTTGCCTGACTACTTTAAGAACCAATCACATGACAAAAAAGTCTTAGACTTCAGACAGTTCTGACTTATTTACCCATGTCAGTATCCAGAAAATGCTAAACAGGAAAATCTTAATCTAAAGCCAATGTAACCGTACAACTGACAACCTCAAATCCTCGACATCCCAACTTTTCCCCACCCAATCTGACCTGGCTAGAGACACCACCTGACTCCTTTCTGACCCAAGCTGAGCATCCCCAATCCCATTCACCTAGCTGCTACTCTACCCACCTACCTTGCCCATTCATTCATGAACATACAGAAAAGCTGTTTAAATATCTCAGAGCTTTTTAGTGCACTGTGATTCCACCACTTAAATATATGGAATTTAGCTGTCCTTGATGTAGCAAGTATGATTTGGAATTTTAGCAGACAGTTTTTCTCTTGGAAATAATTCTGCATCTTTCTCCCTCAGTATGCTTCCACAGACACAATCATCAGGCAACTCAGATTTAATTAAGCTTTCTGCAGCAGTATTCACAATGCTTGGGGCTACAGAAGTTGGTACTTCAGGGGGTGATTCGGAGAAATCATTTTGAGATGACTACAATTGCACATGTGAGCACATACCAGAATATGATAGGTGGCACCTTAAAAAAGAGTCCTGGCTTGTCTTCCCACATGATACTATGAGGAAGCAAGGTGATGAAGACATTTCCACTTTTCTGAAGGAACAAATATCAGAGGACTCAGTCAGAAATGTGGAGCTCCATCATGGTGAGAAAATCTGATGGTGATTGTCACTCTTTGGAAGATTTGGGCCACTGTTGTCATGAAGACGAAAGTAAGCCATTTTTCTGGCAGAATCACAGGATAGTACCGCAGGAAGCCACTTGGCCCATCATGTTTGTGCTGGGTCTTTAAAAAGGTCAGTTAGCTTCCTTCCCTTACTATTCTTTCCACTTCCTTTTTTCTTTCAACCACTTATACAACTTCCTTTGGAAGGCTACTATTGAATTGTTTTCAACCCCAATTAATAGGTAGCATATTTCAAATCCTAATAATTTGTTTTTCCTCATGTCAGCTCTTAATCCCTTGTCAATACCTTAAACCTGTGCTCTGCTTATCACCTCTTCAACTACTGGAAACTTTGATCTCTATTTATCCAAACGCCTCACAATTTTAAGAATTTCTATCAAATCTAGAATTTATTTATTTAACTTTTAGTATAAATCAATATACATTATTAGATTATAATTCTAAATAACTAATTGTTCAGCATCTAATTATAAACTGGTAAGTTATAAGCTTGAAAGTTAAAATAAAGTTTATTTATTAGTCACTAGTAGGCTTACATTCACACTGCAATGAAATTACTGCAAAAATTCCCAAGGCACCACCTGTTCAGATACACTGAGGGAGAACTTACACTGAGGAATTAGCATGGCAATTCATCTAATCTGCACATCTTAGGATGTGGGGGGAAGCCAGAGGAAACTCACTTAGACGTGGGGAGAATGTACAAATTCCATACAGACAGTAACCAAAGCTGGGGATTGAACTCAGGTCCCTGGTGCTGTGAGGCAGCAATGCTAACCACTGTGCCATCCCGGTGTACTTAGAGCAGCTTAAGTATAAGTTACATGGCAATTTTACACTGGATGGAGGACTTACCAAATTAACATAAGCGTCACATTCATCTGTCCCAATCTAGATTGTGACTACACAAGGGGGAACATAACAAGTCTTAAATGCTTTGTCAGAAAGATAATTTTTTTAAACTCATTTTAATAGTAAGAGGCAACGGTAAAACAGAATACTAGCATTTGTTAAATAGTACATTCACATTATTTTTGTAACAGAAATCAATGAATTATTGGCATTAGTCACTTGAGGGGTATTGCTATATCATATGAGAAATGATTGAATCTTATTGTTTGCTAAATAATTCATTATATTGTTTGCAATAAATGATAACATTGTAACTCACTGTACCCAAGGATCAGCTTTCCTCTCTTCAGCAATATATAAAGTTACATTAATTTAATAAGAATCTATTCATTATGCCAGTGAGAGAAGCCAGGAATCATTCAGGATGAGTTATTGTTGACAGTTTGCGTAATCAAGTTATTTAGGGAAGAGTGAATGAGAGGGAGAAACAAATTATGGATGTTCTTATTGCTTTAAGTCTTTCTAATATTAAAGATAGGGTTCTTGCCCCAAATGTGTTCAATAGGATTGATATAGATTGTTATAGTACTCCTTAAAGTGTTCAAGATTTGCAATATGTACATTTACATTTATATCACTTAATAGTGGCAGTTTCAACTTTTTTTAGATGTGAGTAAAAGCAAAGGTGATATAGATAGGCATCTGTGGCCTGTTCTTTACCAATGAACATAGGTTACACTCAAGGACATTCAACTGTTGTCCAACTGATCTGCTCAAGGAGTAAAAACGTTCACAATCAACTTAAAGACTGAGATTATGTTCTAGTCCACACTTGATCATCCAGTCATTTTTCCTGTTATGATTAGCAACATAATACATACAACCTTAGGCAAAATCTGCTGCAGGATCATGTTCCCTCATAGAATACTATAATAGATAATACATTAAAAATGCATCAATAAACATGCAGCACTTATCAATAATATGATTAGTAATCCATATTCTAAAGACACTAATGTACTTAATCAAAATAATTAGTTTAAAAATCATTTTTAAAACTTAAGTTTTTAAAGTATATTTATTAGTGTTATAATTGAGCTTACATTAACTCTGCAATGAAGTTACTGTGAAAATCCCCTTTCACACGCTGGCATCTGTTCAGATACACTCAGGGAGAATTTAGCATGGCCAATGCACATAACCAGCATATTCTTCTGACTGAGGGAGGAAACTGGGACACCAGGAGGAAACCCATGCAGACACAGGGAGAATGTGCACACTCCATAGTCGTCCACCTAGAAGTTTCATTCAACACATCACTTAAAATAAATACTTGAATTTATTATGCTTTCAGTGACTGCAAATGTCATTTATATTGATACTTTAGAATCATAAAATCCCTACAGTGCATTAGAATGTCATTCAGCCCATAAAGTCTGCACCGACTCTCCGACAGAACATTTTACCCTATCCCGTCCCCTGTCCACTCCCATAACCCTACACATTTACAATACTAATCACTAAGGAGCAATTTAGCATGGCCATTTCACCTAGCCTGCACATCTTTGAACTTTCAAAAATGGCTTCGCATTTGAAAGGCCTGCAACTGAACTTGATTTGCAACATAATAGATATTGATTTTGTTATGGACACTAATTTGAAATGCTGTGAAAAATTACCCACAGGGCACTTTTTATAAATATCTGAATACGTTCTTATCTTAATCTAGAGCAATTATAATATTTTGAATTTATTCCCTCGCAATTACTTAGAACAAAGAACAAGATGGGTGCCAGTTTTGTCCTGCATTGCAGACCAAATGAGAACACAGCATGTTCAATAGATTTACAATAGAGGAATGATTTCAAAAGAAATATAACTAAAGCCAGGAACATGAACAGAAGTACAGCATGCTGGCACAGTGGTTAGCACTGCTGCCTCACAGCGCCAGGGACCCGGGTTTGATTCTCAGCTTAGGTCACCGTCTGTTCAGAGTCTGCACGTTCTCTTGCATGGCTTGCTTTTCTCCAGGTACTCCGGTTTCCTCCCCCAGTCTGAAAGACATGCTGATGAGGTACATTGGCATGTTAAATTCTCTCTGTGTACCCGAATAGGCACCAAAATGGTGCCTAGAATAACCTTAAAATTTAATTCTAAGGTTATGACTTTCTAAGGTTATGAGAGCTGCTGTTTTATGATTAAATTATCCATCAAATGAAACTGTTAAAATTCACAATGACCACATTTGACAAAAAAGAATATTTAGGAATATTGTTTGTCAAAAAATGATCACAGTTAACGCAGCATCAAAACGACAACAACTTGCATTTATGTAGCATTTTTAATGTTGAAAAACATCCCAATGTACTTGAGGTGATAATTCTCTATGTCAGAATATGAAACATATGAATTTTAAAATTTTATCACATTTAAAACAATCATTCTTTTTACCTGTTGACCAAAAGAAGGTTGTGTCAGTTTTTGAAAAAGTTCATATTTTGCAGAGAAAATAATCGCTAATCTATTTCAGATTAACTTCCTTCATGCAAATTATACAATAATTTCTCTTCATCATAAAATATTGATTTTTGAGCATCATTCATCATAACAGCTGCCCCTACTGTTCACAAGGACAGCAGATAACATGGAAAACAATGATGGATAACAGCAATTATGAATCAATGATCGGTCCAACACAGAAGGGAATTTTCAATGAATTTTATGCCATATGTTGATAAATGCCCTTGTAGTCAAATCAGCTGAGCTAATGTGGAACACATGAACATTTTGGAACACTTTAATGAATACAAAAGATTAAAAATCATAATTTGAATATGATAGTGTTCTGTGTCGATGGATACTCAATATGTGAGGCAGCATTCCTCGAGAATGAACCATCATGTCACCAATAACTTGCATGTGGATGATTAGAGCTATTGTAAAACTTTCCTTATGTTATCATATTTTTCAACTTAATTCTTCAAAAAGGATGCGTTTGTGCATCAAATGATGTATTTCTATTGCTCATTTCTTTCCCGAACAACGAAGTCAGGCATCAGTGCAAATCTTCTCTGGTATAAAAGGCATATTTCTATCCAACGCAAATCAGAAATCTTTAGTGGCACCAATGTTAGAAACCTCACTACAGTAGCAGTTTAACTTCTTGAATATAATTGGAGACTTAAATAGAGAGAAAAAAAATGAACAGCTCCTGCACTCCAGTTTCCTCCCACACCCCAAAGATGTGCTCTTAGGCTGATTGGTGTAACAAATTGTCCCTAAATTTTCTCCCCTCAATCTGGTTTCCAATGTTTCCATAAGCATACACAAGGGTCATGGGTGGAAGAGGAACCTCACACTGTTAAAATGGCGGCACAGGCTCGTTGGGCCAGAAAGCCTGTTTCCCGTGCTGTGTTGTTCTTTGTTCTTTTGTTCACTATGAACAGTGCAAATTAGTGTTGATAAGACCAGCTGGAAAATTGGTTTTACCCATGCATTATTCTCCTCCCCCTATTTTTTATTTGCATTTCATCATTTTTTAAATGCATTTTTAAGGTTCTTCGATGCTGTGAATCATTCCCAGGACAATTAACATGAATACAGGCCTCTGTCAGTGCTATTGTTGAGCTTGATACTGCTGCAGTGAGGAAAAGGTGCATGGAAGGCTTATTTCGCAATTTCACCTTTCCTCCAATGATATAGTATCTGCATTCTATTCAGTAAATCTTCCAAAAAGTCCATGCTATCTATGTTAGAAATTGAGATAACACCAACAGTTGGTAGCTGATGGGATCTCAATAGGACTTTGAGAGAAAATGTAATATTTGTTATAGGGATGATAGTGCATCACCATCATTAAACATACTGTCCACTTACCCCACTACTACAAATGGAAAAATGCAGTTGTTAACTCTCATCAGAGCAATTACTTGTCAACTTGGCACCTATATTTGTTTGAGGACAAATTTATTAAGAAAAGCATTGATGTTGACCTAGAAAATTGCCTGGATACATTACAGCTAGCTTCCAGATTTGTGGTGAAACTAATATTTCTATTATTTTCTTTTTGATAGAATTACAGAGAATGTACAACACAGAAATGAAACATTTGGTCCAACTGGTTTATGCATATAGTAATGTTCCACGCAAGCCCCATCACATCCAAATTTAATCTTACTCCAATGACAGATTCTCATATTCCTTTTTACCTCATGAAGTTATCTAGCTTCCCCTTAAATTTCCTAAATCTCTGAAGCACTTGCAGAAATGACTTGTATGTATACGGCACTTTTAAGTAGTAAGATACTTCACAGCAAAGCCATAAAAGTTGACACATTCAAAGAAGTTATGAAACTTGATCAAAAGCTTCGTTGAAAGCTAGATTTTTAAGACACAGCTTAACAGAAAGATTGCATCCTCGCCATCCCTGGTGCTTTAAATTAGTGTTCTAAATAAAATTTAATAAACAGCAATAATGGCATAAATATGAAAATCTATATGCTTGCTTTGCTGAAATATATGAAATGGTTAGAGTCCCGAAGAGAAAAGCAAACTACATTGTATAATAAGGGAATAAATTTCTCTACTTTTGATATTGCTATTTGCACTAAAGGAACTACAAAAAAGCCATGAATTTAGCCCAATTCATCACGCAAACCAGCTTTCTATCCATTGATCCTGATTATACTTCCCACTGCTTCAACAAAGCAGCCAGCATAATTAAGGATCCCACGCACCCTGGACATTCTCTCTTCTTTCTTCTTTCGTTGGGAAAAACATACAAAAGTCGGAGGTTCACATACCGATCAAGTCAAGAATGGCTTCTTTCCTGCTGCCATCAGACTTTTGAACGGACCTATCTTGTATTAAGTTGATCTTTCTCTGTACCCCAGCTATGACTTTAACATACATTCTGCACTCTCTAATTTCCTTCTCTTTGAACGGTATGTTTTGTCTATATAGCATGCAAGAAACAATATTTTTCACTGTACATTAATACATGTGACAGTAATAAATCAAATCAAGTCACTGGCTCACCACTTTAACTGTATTCAGTTACCATGCCATAGTCAGGGATTATTACCAGATAAATCAGAAGAATGTGACTATCTGAAAATTTGTACAAAATTACATGTTTGATGATTTACCTTGAGAATATTTGTGAAATACTAATTTAATGCTGTTCATATTTTATTTTCCTAAGGATTTGAAAGGATTCCTAAGGACTATTTTATTTTCCTAAGGATTTGAAAGACTCTCAGGATTAAATGCAGTTGTTGACTTTCCCACAGGTGACACCGGGCACTATTTCTTCAGCACCCCTCTCAATCTGGTGTCAGACTGCATACCCTAATATTGCCTTCTATAATGAAGTGTCCATTCTTGATACACATCTGAAATCCTTTGAACATTTCCTACATTAAAAAGTGTTTATATACAAATTGTTTGTTGTTGCATCGAACAACCAAATTTCAAATTGTCATACACTGCTCACACTTTTTATTGGGTTCTGTCTTCTCAGTTTTGTATTTTATTATTTCGTTCCCAGATTCAATCTCCAATCACTCCACTCACAGCCAGATGCTATCACCACATTCAACATAACTTCAAATGCATGACCCAAGCACCCCAGACCACACTCGAACTGGAATTGAATCTCAACCATAATTTAGTTCAACATGGACCTAAATTTTGATCCAAAGCCCAGCCTTGACCTCAGCAGCTGGCTGCTTTCTATTTTCCACGTGATCTAACTTAACCTTAGACCAGCATTTAAGCAGAATATTGACTAATATTGTAAAAAAAGCAAAGCGATAGAAATAGGGTAGCATATGGCATTAGGACAATGACTCATGCAGGATAAAAACCATTGGGGACTTATTGAGCCAGACAAATTTTTCCATTTTGTAATTCTGGCGTATTAATTTAAAGTATATAAACTAATCAGATTACTCAAAATGGCATTGACAAAATAAAATTCTTGAAATCTGAGTTGTAATGTGCCTCCCCTTGACCCCTACTGGTGTTATGCTTAATATATCTAATCCTCATAAGGATTTTAAGCTACATTATAATACCGGTTTTCTGATTATTAAAGCATTTAGGTTGACATATTGTCCAAGTAGTATTTGCCTCAGTCAACAAAGGGGAAGTGTCTGCTGTGTGAAATTAAGCTATAGAAACCAAGAAATTTGCAGGTTATATCCCTTATCTATTTTCAGCCAGGTCAGCTAATGCAGATAGCTTCAGACTAAGTTATGTGAAAAATAAAATCCTGCTCTTTATGGCCAATGAGAGATTCTTTATGAAAAGTGGGCCTTCTCGGAGCCAAATCAGGAAAGTCAAGGGGCAGTATAAAGGGCCAGGGGCACAAAGGTCAGAAAAATAAACCCTTTACATTATTCCTAATGTAAGTAGTACATTAACACTAATCTCCAGAGATCATTTGCCACTGTTAACCTTTCACATCCAACTGATTTATTTGACAGTAAACTTGAATCTTTCAGCCTTTATAGCCTCCGTCAGGCAAATGAGGTCAGGCATCTGACAAAGGCTACAAAGGCCGAAAGCTTGCAAGTTTACTATCAAATAAATCGGTTGGATTTAAAATTGGTGCTGTTAGACCTCTTACTGAGTTTACCCCAGTCCAACGTCAGCATCTCTAGATCATGACCTTTCACATCATCATGGTTTGAAGCAAACAGGCCATTGCTATTCACCATTA
Organism: Sphyrna mokarran; assembly: GCA_024679065.1. Lineage (NCBI taxonomy): Eukaryota > Metazoa > Chordata > Chondrichthyes > Carcharhiniformes > Carcharhinidae > Sphyrna > Sphyrna mokarran. Next base: position 45,558,341 of record JAGIQG010000003.1, on the reverse strand, counting down.
GCAGAGAAAAAAAAATTTCCAAAAATAATCAAGTTCTCTCGTTACTCCACTTAACTTTTAAGTAATGGGATATATATGGTTAATAATGGTTGTAGATTTCATGTTATCATTAAAGATCTCAGCCAGTCAAGTGTTATAAGTGCAGTATAAATCTGACTATTTCTCTACTCCAAAAATGCCAAGTGTTCATTGCATAAAAATATCTCATTTTGTTATGCCTTTACAAATAGACATTGATTATTGCAGTGATCAACTGGTTTTTCTCATCAAACGTATTCATTTAATCAAACACATTATGCAATCGACAGAAAACTTATTTCCAGTTCATTCTTTGTGATAATTTTATGGATGTCTTCAAGTCCAATCTTTTAATATTATTCTTTCTTTTCTTCACTCAGTTCTATTCAATCAGCTCCTTGCAGCTAGAGTTCCATCAGACCTAATATGGTTTATCTATTGGCTCAGATAATGTTGGGATTTATAATAGTGACATGCCACTCAACCTTGGAGGTTCATAAAGAAATGCTGCAGATGTGCAGCTCTAGATCAGCTGGTAGAATTCTTACCCCTGTGTCAGCAGATGTAGGACCTGAACACAAATTATAGGCTGACTCTGCAATGTAATACTGCAGCCGTGCTCACTGTTGGAGTTACCATCTTAAGACCTGGCCAGTATATATCCTTTAATCTACATCACACAAAAAAAAAAATCGCCAAAAATCTCCATCCTTACTTAATGCTGGGATTCTCCAGTACCACTGTAAGTGAATGGAGTTTAGGTTGAGCAGCTAGGGACAAGATCGGAGAATCCCATCCATTCTCCTTAATGGTGGCAGAGTGGCTAGCACTGTAGCCTCACAGCACCATGGACCCAGGTTTGATTCCCCACTTGGGTCACTGTGTAGAGTTTGCATGTTCTCTCTGTGTCTGCGTGGGTTTCCTCCGGGTGCACGGGTTTCCTCCCAGGGTCTGAAAGACCTGCTAGTTAGGTATAGTGACCCGAATAGATGCCAGCATTTGGCAACTAGGGGAATTTCTCAGAAACTGCATTGCAGTGTTAATGTTAGCCTTACTTCTGACTAATAAATGAACTTTACACCATTGTCATTTTGCTGTTTCGGGAAGTTGCTATATGCAAACTGCACGGTTTCTGCTTTTCCTCAATACAATAGTGATGGCACAGAATAAGTACAAGTCTTTTTCTTTTCAATGAAATTGAAGAGTTTCATGCCCGGGACTCAAATATTGTCCTTTTCTTAAACTTTTATCATGGCAATATTTTTAATCCAGTCACCATCCATGTGGTTGTTGGTTAGAATCACTACAGTGCAGAAAGAGATCAATTGGCCCATTGAGCCTGCATTGACAACAATCCCACCTAGGTCATTTCACTACAGTCCCTTGCATTTACCATGCTAATCCCGCTGACGCCAAGGGATAATTTATCATGGCCAATCAACCTAACCCACATATAGAACATAGAACAATACAGCACAGAACAGGCCCTTCGGCCTTCGATGTTGTGCCGACCAAAATAAAAAGCAATGCCCCTCCAAACTAAACCATTCCCTTCTCTTCCATATACTTATCAATTAACCTCTTAAACGCCACCAAACTTGGCGCATCTACAACAGCTGCAGGCAGGGCATTCCACTCCCTAATCACTCTTTGAGTAAAGAACCTACCTCTGATATCCGTCCTATAACTCATACCCCTTAATTTAAAGCTGTGTCCCCTCGTGCTAGCTTTCTCCATCCTAGGAAAAAGGCTAACACTGTCCACCCTATCTAAACCTCTAATCATCTTATATGCTTCAATAAGATCCCCTCTTAGCCGCCTCCTTTCTAACGAAAACAACCTCAAATCCTTCAACCTCTCTTCATAGGACCTGCCCTCCATACCAGGCAACATCCTGGTAAACCTCCTCTGTACCCTCTCCAATGCCTCCACATCTTTCTTATAATGTGGCGACCAGAACTGCACACAATACTCCAAGTGCGGCCGCACTAGAGTTTTGTACAGCTGCAACATGATGCTGCGGCTCCTAAATTCAATCCCCCTACCAATAAAAGCTAAGACTCCATATGCCTTCTTAACAACTTTATCCACTTGACTGCCTACTTTCAGGGATCTATTGACACATACACCAAGATCCTTCTGTTCCTCAACACTATTAAGAGCCCTACCATTAGCCCTATACTCTACACATTTATTGTTCCTGCCAAAGTGCATTACCTCACACTTTTCCACATTAAACTCCATTTGCCACCTCTCGGCCCAGCTCTGCAACTTGTCCAAGTCACTCTGTAAACTAAAACACCCCTCTTCACTATCTACCACACCACCAACTTTAGTATCATCTGCAAATTTACTGATCCATCCCTCAATACCCTCATCCAGATCATTTATAAAAATTACAAACAGCAGGGGCCCCAAAACAGACCCCTGAGGCACACCACTCGTCACCGAACTCCACGATGAATATCTCCCATCAACCACCACCCTCTGTCTTCTATCTGCCAGCCAATTCCTAATCCAATTAGCTAAATCACACTCTATTCCACACATCTGCATTTTCTGTAGAAGTCTTCCATGGGCCACCTTATCAAACGCCTTACTAAAGTCCATATATACTACATCAACCGCCTTACCCCCATCCACCTCTCTGGTCACTTTCTCAAAAAACTCAATGAGGTTAGTAAGGCATGACCTACCCTTCACGAAACCATGCTGACTATCCCCAATCAATTCATTTCTCTCTAAATAACTATAAATCCTATCCCTAATAATTCTCTCCAATACCTTGCCCACAACAGAAGTAAGACTCACTGGCCTATAATTCCCTGGAAGGTCTCTCTTCCCCTTCTTAAACAATGGGACCACATTCGCTATCCTCCAGTCCTCCGGAACCACACCCGTAACCAACGAGGACCTGAAGATCAGAGCCAGAGGCTCTGCAATCTCCTCTCTTGCCTCCCAGAGAATCCTAGGGTAAATCCCGTCCGGCCCAGGGGACTTATCCAACTTCAAACCCTCGAGAATTTCTAACACATCCTCCCTATCTACTACAATACTTCCCAATTTGCAACCCTGTACCTCAGTGTTCTCCATAGCTACATTTCCAGCACTCTGCGTGAATACCGAAGAGAAATATTTATTCAGTGCCTCACCAATCTCTTCAGGCTCCACGCACAACTTCCCACTGCTGTCTATGACTGGCCCTAATCTTGCCCTAACCAATCTTCTATTCTTAATCTATATCTATATCTATATTCTATATCTTTGGACAGTGTGAGAAAACTGGTGCACCTGGAAGAAATCCACACAGACATGGAAAGAACGTCGAGTCACCCAAGGCCGGATTTGAACCCAGGTCCCTGGCACTGTGAGGCAGCAGTGCTAATCACTGTGCCACTGTGAATTATGTGGTTACTAAAATACTGGAAGGTAATTGGGTGGATCTTGGCCTCCTTTTGATTAGCAATTTCTATGTATCAATGGAAGTATTTCCAGTGTAGCTGTTCATGGTGATCTTTTTGGTTCAATACTTCAGAGGTCAAGACTGCTTGTACATTTTACATACTTGATCTGCCATTCACTCAACTTCTCAAAAACCAATATAATTGTTTTCAAATACAACAGGATTATAATATTTTCTTTGCTTGCACTCTGTAGTTATCCTTTATCTTTTTATTTCTTCTCACTCAATTAGCCCACTCTCCTTCCTTCTCTAGTTCAACCAATTTACTCTTTTTCATTCTCCACTTTGTCCCAGTGTTTTTCACTGTCCATTCCCATCATTATTAAAAGAGATAGACCACAAATTCATGAGGCCACAAACATGGCATTGGCCTGACAGCACTATTTAACAGTTCACATTTCCAGCAATTAGCAGCATTAATGTTAGCAAACTGAAGGCTGAACAGAAAAGTTCACTTCACATCATTACTGCACCTTTTGGACGAATTAAGTCAACTCTAGATAGTGATAGCTTTAAATAATCAATGTTAGTTAATGTAGTATTTTGCAATCAACTACAACAAATTATAAATAGCGCTATATTTAACTTGAACACATTTTTATCAATTGTGATTAGCTCAGTGTTTAATTCCTTTACTGAAGATTATTGAATTTGACAAGTGTGAGAGCTAAATTAACAGCAACAGCAACAATGATGCCAAATTCATCCAGCACTACATTAGCTTCAACCATCCATGCAAGTTCAGCTCCCTCACATTCTAGGGCTCATGTTTCTCCATTAAATCAACAACACTCATTAAACACACAAACTAATCAATAAAAAGGATGTTAAATAACTCATTAGTCCCGATTTGAAACTCTGGAGAGAATCAGGCATGCGAGGAGCAGAGCAAGCACTAAATCTGCGTGATGTCGCCAGCTGGAGACCTGAGCAATATAATCTCCTGGGCAGAGGGAGACTGACACATTTGAGGACCCTGCGCTCTGCCTCTATACCACATTCCCCCTGCCCCAAAAGATGTCAAGCTTTGCCCCAAAAGATGTGAGGCCCGGTCCCAAATGTCATCATTGCCCTTCTGACCAAGCTCACCATCAGCTCCAAAAATAAAGTACACAACTCACTGCTTTTTAACTAATGAAAAGGAGTTTATTTATTTGTCACAAGTAGACGTACACACTGTGATGAAGCTACTGTGAAAATTCCATAGTCACCACACTCCAACAACTATTCAAGTACGCAGACAGAATTTTTAACATGGCCAGTGCATGTAGCCCGCACATCTTTTGACTGTGGAAGGAAACTGAAGCATCTGGAAGAAACATATGCAAATACAGGGAGAATGTGCAATTTCTACAGACAGTGATCCATTCTGGCAATCGAACCCAGGGCTGTGAGATAACAGTGCTAATCACTGTGCCACCATGAAGCTTGTAATTGATTAATTCAAAGAATGCAAGCCACAGGAACACAAAAAAGTACAAGTACACAAATCACAGCTTACTGCTTTGTAATTGATGAAAACAAACCTGTAATTTATGAATTCAAATCCAAAATGTAAGCCACAAAAATACAAAACAAAACACAAATGACAAATCATTGCTCAACTGCTTCATGGGTTTGCCTGTAATTGATCAATTGAAATCCAAGCCTACCTCTTGTCACTGTGACAGCAGAGATTGTCAATACTGTAATCTAGGTGTCTTGAGATGAGCAAATATGGAACTAGCTGATGAGCAATAAGATAGAGAAATCAGCCAGTGATATGATTGCAGCACAATACAGGCCAATGCAGGACAGAATGAGCTAAAAAGCGCCCAGTGCAGAGCAAATACTCCAATCAAGTGGAGACCATGGCTGGAATTTTATTGGCATGCCTGCCCCAATTCTGGGGCAGACGAAGCTCAGAGAATGGCATTCCCAGTTGGCCTCAAGTGGGATCGTACAGATCTCAGGCAAATGTGCCGGTAAAATTCTGCCCCACAAATCCAAGTCCAAATCAATGACTTTGCTGGTAATTGCTGGCAGGATTCCATTCTTTGTCCAGAAGAGGCTTTCTAAAGACTACTAATAACAGTGATGAGGAATGGTAGTTATGCACCGATATAACTGTTTGCATGTGACAACCGTGATATCAGATGAGCAAATGGATGTACCATTTGAAAAATAAAATTTAAACAAGACAATAGGAAAAAGGGACATTTTTTAAGATCTATTTGCTTGTTTAGTTGTTTGAAATGCATAGCAATTTAGATTGCCTTTCTTCTACGGTTTTTCCTCACAAAATCATCAATAACATCATCATGGGTAAAATCTGATAAAGGTGCATATTTAACCATCAGCACTTGTCAAAGTTCTAATACTAATGATGAGTCATGAATTAATGAAGTTAAAAATGTCAAATACTATTCCATAATAGTGGATTCAGCACTAAGTGTGAGTCATGTGGACCAATTAACATTAATTTTAAGATACGTGATCAGCAATAGTGAAGTTGTGGAGCAATTGCTCTGTTTTGTCCAGTTACAATCCCACACTTCTGAGTGCTTAGAGACAATTGTTTTTGAATTCATTACAAATTTAGGTTTGGACATCAAAAACTGTTGTGGACAGAGCTCTGGTAATTCTGCAAATATGGCAGGAAAATATTCAGGTCTACAAGCGAGACTGAACAATGCAAACCCCTTTGCATTATTCACTCCATGTTTTAGTCAATCCTAGTGCAATGCTGAAGCTGAATCCTATGAATGAGCCATACATTTTTTGACTTTATTTGAAACTTGTATGACTTTTATTTTTCGGTTTCCGTGCATCAGTGGAATATGCTGCAGTTATGCTTAGAACAGGTACATGGTAAACATTTGATGTTCAAAAGAATTCACTCTTGCAGATGCTGATTTAGATTTGAAATTGTACTTTTTTGATATAAAGGAATTCTTATTTGACATAGCTACATCAAATTCAGAAAAACGTTTACGAAAGCAAAATCCTTAGGACAGAAATTTTAAAGGTACAATACTGCAGTTTTTACTGTTTTGTGGAGATGTTTATTTCAAAGTATTAATGCCATCAACAAATCACTGCAAAATATTGATACAACTTTATCAAATGCTTCCCAGCTGTTAGCTTCAATTAGAAGTTTTGTTATGGAAGTTTGAAATGACTATCTCTGTGGAAGCAGAGGCACTAACATTAACAAAGAATACAGTCCCTCTGATGATGAGGAGCATTTCAAGACACAGTCTTGTTTTCAGATGAAACTAGAGACAACAAAAATGTAGAAGTTTATTTGTTAGTTATAAGTAAGGCTTACATTGACACTGCAATGAAGTTACTGTGAAATTCCCCGAATCACCACATTCTGACATCTGTTTGAGTCAATACAATTAACCAGGCATGCCTTTCAGACCGTGGGAGGAAGAACATGCTGTCTCACACAGATAGTGACCCAAGTTGGGAATTGAACCCAAGTCCTTGGTGCTGTGAGGCAGCAGTGCTAACCATGTGCCAGCATGCCTTGAAAAGGGAAAGAAGATCATTGTTGAGACTGTCAATGTTATTTGTAACACAACTATGGTGCAATTGCAGAGTAGAAGTGAATCACTGAAGAAAACCTTTAATTATTTTCTGTGCTTTTCAACAGAAGTTTGATGGGAGTGATGAGGGCTGCTGCAGTAAGAAATTCACCAAATTCTACCGGGAGGACTTAAACATTTCTTTTTGAAGATGAAGTGAAACAATTGATTCGGTTAATCAATAATGATGAGCATGGTGCTTTGAGATTACCAGTTTCTTTACACAAATCTGTATGTCTTGGTTTTCAGGCAGATGTGGAAACCATTCTGAAAATATTTTTGAAGATACCTGTCACAATTACTTCTACTGAATATTCTTACTCTGTGTTGAAAATAATTTTAATAATATCAGTGGGTTTCTGAGGTTTCTGAGCTCCTCTGCTATTATTGTGAATAAGTTATTGAATGGTCTTTGAATTAAAAAATTGGTCTTCCTTGAGCCACAATATTGATAGTATTTTCAAATACTCTGAGAAGCGCATAAATTTACTGAACTATTCAAGGCAGGCTAAAAAAATGTTGCTTCAGCTTGACACCAATGACTCAAAATGTCTTTTTAAATGAAGTTCCAAGGAAGACAGCAATTTGACTATAGCAACAACACATCTCAGCACATTCCTCCAGTGAGAACACTCTTTTTCAAGCTGAGTCAATAATGATTAAACAATTTTTCCAGACGATTTACTTTGAACAAATGCTTTAATATGACTCTTGAAAGATTCATGATTAGCAAAATCTCTTCCAATTGGAATACCTGTTGAAAAATGCTTGTTTCCCTTTGCTAGGGTCAGGGATTAATTTGCAAACTACCAGCTTTCTTAGAGCTTTCTGAAGAAACAAATAACCTGTTTCTTCTTTCTGCCATGTCATTTCTCTTTACCCTCAGAAAATAGGACTCATGAAGTGTTCTAAACTGCTTTCAGCCTTGAACATCAAAGTCTTTTCTCAATTTTTTCCATATTAACTCTATTCTGTTATTTATGAAATATTCAGTCACACCCAGAATTTGTCCATGAGGCAATGTTTTCAGGACAGATTTCTTCCCTCTCTTCAGCTGCAGAAGAATGAGCTTGAGCTCATTGAGTTTCATTCCATTTCAGAGTCCACTTCTTGCTCGTGAAATTCTCGTTCAGCTTTTTCAGATGATGTGGTATCGCTGGAAATCAGTGAGTCAAGGTCATCAGATAATTCATGCATACATTTGGTGAATGAGAATGAATGTGCAATTTATCCCCTGCTCAATATGTTAAACTTCTAAAGTAAAATGACAACTGTCATTTTGCTTAACTTTGTCCTTTTCCCTCACCTTCAATTTTCTGCGCTTTTTGACAGATTGATAGTGTCGTTTCCGATCAGCTGATCTTTCTTGATTTTAATGAATTTTTTTTATGAATGAGCAGGCATTTTTTTGCCCTCTTTAGCTCTAGGGTTCAAGTTGCCCTGCTCAACAATCTCACTGTTATGCTAATTGGTTGGCTGCCTGGCTATGGTATGGCCTCAGCCTTGCCCTTGGTTGCTCGGCATTCCTCAGCCTTGGATGGGGTTCAGGTTACTCCTGTTTATTCAGTGACCTCACCATTCTGCTGGGTCACTGCCTGTCTGCCTATCTGGTCTCTGCGCCTCACCCTGGAATTGTTGCTCACCCTACTCAGACCATTTCCTTTACATCATAGCATCAAAGAACTTAATGATATAAGCAGCAGAATGATTAGCACTGCTATCTCACAGCGCCAGGGATCCGGATTCGATTCCCAGCTTGGATTCCCTGTCTATGTGGAGTTTGCACGTCCTTGTCGTGTTTGCATGGGTTTCCTCCGGGTGCTCGTGTTTCCCCCCAGAGTCCAAAGATGTGTGGATTAGGTGATTAGCCATGCAAAATTGCCCCTCAGGGATTAGCTAATATAAAAGAATGAGATTGTGGGGATAGGGCCTGGATGAGATTGTGGTCAATGCAGGCTTGATGGGCCAAATGACCTCCTTCTGTACTGTAGGATTCCATGACTCTACGATATGCAACTTGAATTACCATCTGGATATGATTTTTAACCAATGCCATTCTATATTCTTATCTTCACATTTAGTACATAAAAGCCATCACATATCTATTAAATTCAAGTTGTGTTTAATCAACATGATGAAGTTCTTTGATGAAATAGAAAAAACTGATGAGAGTAGAGTGATATTATGTCTATGGGCTTGCAAAAGGCTTTGGATAAAGTACTGCAAACTAAACATTAAGCAAAATTAAAGCCCTAAGGGGTAGTGGATATTAAACTGTTTAAAAGACAAAGCACAGAATGGTGAAGGGTTGTTTCTCAAGCTGGAGGGAGAAGTACAGTCAGTGCCAAAACAACTATTCCAATGACTTGGACTTCAGTAAAGCATCTCATTTCAAAGTTTTAGGTGTCACAAGACTTTGGAAAAGTTTAATTAGTGAAGAAGATTATATAATATTTCAGGAAGACGGACAGACTGGTGAAATTTAATCAAGAAGAGATTCATTTCAGTAGGAAAAATGAAGAGAGACAATTTAGAAAAAAAGATGCAATTTTAAAGAGAGCATAGAAACAGAAAAAAAAACTGGTATGTATGTACATAATGCAGAATTTGGTGGCAAGACTAGCTGTGGAGGCTGTTAAAACATACAGCACCTTCAGCTTCGGAAATGCAGGAGTAAAATACAATAGCAAGGAAGTCAACCAAAACCTTTTTAAAACGTAGCACAGGTCCCATTTAGCGTATCAAGGAAATTTACTAGGATGGTACCAGGGTTGAAAGATTTCATGTATGTGGAGAAACTGTGATTTTAAAAAAAGACATATTCCACAGGCACAATTCTTCTGCCTTTCAAATGATACACTGAAGGCAGTCAAAAGAGATATTTTTCTGTTCAATTTAAACTTACCAGAATATTTCTTTGGCAGATGGAGAAAATTTCTGCTGTTGCCAGTGGATAGCAACACTTCTTCCTTCAATTCTGTACGAATTATCAGTTTGTTCAGCTTCAAACACCAGATGCCCAGTCTGTTGTCTAATTCACAGGGGTAAATATTGCTGTCACATTTAATTCATCAATTACTTTCTATAGCAATTTCTTCAATGCAACAGTAATTTTGCACAGTGGGTGCACTACTAGTTTCTCTATTCACTTTATAACTGTTATGGAATGTAATAAAGTCCAGTCCTTAACCCAACTGATGAAGAGCATGAATCTTTACAGAAAGCAGGCAGAGTCAAGTGACAAACAACTAGACACAAAAAGCAGAATAATAATGTTGTCACCCTTGAGAATTGAGGCTGCAAGCTGTTTTCTACAAGTACTGATTGATTCTTAAGAATTCTAAAACAGAAACATACATCAATAGTGAGTTTATTCCCAAAGCAAAAAGTTATCTTTAAAGTTGACCTCTAAAGTAAGCATCTTGGTCAAGCCTGGACATTGTAACCAAGCAGCAAGTATAGACCTTAGATAAGATATCCTCATGTCAAAAGATATGCAGGTAAGGTGGATTGACCATGTTTAATTGTCTTAATGCCTCAAGATGTGTAAATTAAGGGGATTAGCAGAGTAAATATGTGGGGTTGGGGGATAGAGCTTATTGGGATTCTCTTATCAGAGGAACAGTGCAGACTCAATGTGCTGAATGGCCTCCTTCTGCACTGTAGGGATTCTATAATTCTCTGTTTTGCTGAGACAAGAAAAAAAATTATGCTTCGCGCTTTAGTTATGAGTATAAATTTAGCATTTCATGATATGTTGCATTTAATTTTACACAGATTTAATCCTGCATTTATTTTTCAGGTGATTATTTTATTTTAATGCTGCAACCATTATTATAATGTAATCCACAATTTATTCTCACAATAAAACATTAATTAACCATTATAAAAGTTGTGGACTCACTCTTTATACTTCAGTAACCTAACTTCCTTAGAATTTTTTGATGGGGAATTCTATGTACTTAGGTAGATGTAACACCCCTAAAATAATCTACTTTATTCTAGGATTTCTTTGTTTAGTCCAAATACTAGTGGGAGGATGGGCATTTTATTTTAAAGCCGCGTCTACGCTGGTATAACTGACTTGTCTCTTATCATGATTAAACTTTTTTTGATTTATTATTATCACATGAATTACTATACAGTGAAAAGTATTGTTTCTTGCAAGCTATACAGGCAAAGCATTCCTTACATAGAGAACAAAAGGAGAGAACGCAGAATGCAATGCTACAGTCATGGCTAAAGTGTAGAGAAACATCAGCTTAGTGTGAGGTAAGTCCATTCAAAAGCCTGATTGCAGAGAAGGGAAGAAGCTGTTCTTGAGTCGTTTGGTACGTGACCTCAGATTTTTTTATTTTTTTTCCTGATGGAACAAGGTGGAAGGGAAAATGTCTGGTGTGCGTGGGATCCTTGCTTATCACTCCTAGTTGAGAATGATCACTAACAATACGTTCCGCTGAATAAAATTATCCCAGCAGGAGGATAGAGCCATAATATAGCTACATGCTTTGTTTCTTGTTGGCAACTGTTAAAAATTAAATTCTAATAAAAATGATTTATCAGATCATGTGTTATTGGTGCCAACATAACAACATTGTGTATCATTTGTAGATTTATTTTCTGGAATGTTTCCATAATCAGCAATGGGATCCATTATTACCTAGCTCAACACGTATCAATCTCTTTCTCTGGTGTACTTCATTGTGAATCTGCTTATTATATAGGTTATAGTTTGAATTTCAGATTAGCTTTACTCTTTTGGAGATACAGGATTCCTGGAATCTTCATAGAAACTACATTCTTGGAGATGAATAGACTGCCCTATGAACATGGCATTATTTAAAGATTTGAATAGTGATCAACCCTCACTATTACAAACATTTTGATATATTATTTTCACATATACCACATTTGCCTAATTGTATGTACATACTCAATCTTCTTGAATGGCGGGGCAGGCTTGAAGGGCTAGATGGCCTACTCCTGCTTCTATTTCTTATGTTCTTATGTTCTTCATCAGTCCACTGTGAGGTACAATTCATTTTTTCTTTGTATATTGTCTTGCATTTGGTACAGCACAATGGGTGGAATTTTATCTGTATTTGGCAGTGTGCAGCAGCAGGCAGCAAAAAAGGCATTGAAACCATCAGCACCAATGGCGACTTTCACTGCTATAATGTTGGGAACAAAGATTTTAAAAAAAACAAGAGACAAGTCAAACAACATGACTCTGGCGAGGCAGCCCATGCACTAGCAACTGAGCATTTAAAGATCAGGACACCATTTTTACAGGCCATTCCAGTGCATGAAAGTTCATAAGGCAACCCTCACTACCACCCCCCACCCCAATGCACATCACTAACACAATCCTCTGTCACTATTAAATCACACTTGCAACATTTCTGTCAGAATGACACTGATTCTTATCCTCAAGGATGTTATTTTCGCAAAATAGAAAGTTAAACAAACAATTACAACACTGGCATCTACCCAACAATGTGGAAAAGTGGTACAATGATACAACAATGTGTACACAAAAAGTAAGACAAATCCAACCCAGCCAATTACTGCCCAGTCTACTCTCGATCATCAGTAACATAATGGAAGGGATCATCAACAGTGCTACCAAACAGCACCTGCTCAGCAACAATCTGCTCAGTGACACCCAGTCAGCTCCTGACTCATTACAGCCTTGATTCAAACATGGATGAAAGAGTTGAATTCCAGAGGTGAGGTGACAGTGACAACCCTTGACATCAAGGCTGTGTTTGATTGAGTGTGCTATCAAAGAGCCCTAGCAAAACTGGAATCAAGGGGCATCAGGGGGCAAACTCTCCACTGGTTGGAGTCATACTGGTACATAGGAAGATGATTGTGGAGGGTCAGTCATCTCAGCTCCAGAACATCTCTGCAGGAATCCCTCAGTGTAGTATCCTATCCCCAATAACCTTCAGTGGTGTTATCAATGACCTTCTCTGCATCATAAGATCAGAAATGGGAATGTTCACCAATGATTGCATAAATTTCAGCACTATTCGCAACTCCTTAGATGCTGAAGTAGCCTCTGTTCCAATGCAACAAGATTTTGACAATATCTAAACTTAACTGACACATGGCAGGTAACATTCATGCCTTATAAAAGCCAGGAAATAACTATCACCAATACGAGACACTTTAAACACTGCCTCTTGACATTCAATGGTGATACCATCATTGAAGCCCCACTGTCAACATCTTTGGGGTTACCATTGAGTAGAAACTCAACTGGACTCACCACATAAACAAAATGGCTTCAAGAGCAAGTTAGAGGCTAGGAATATTGTGGCAAGTAACTCACCTCCTGACTCCCCAAAACCTATCCATCATCTATAAGGTGCAAGTCAGGAGTGTTTTGGAATACTCCTTAATTGCATGGTTGGAAGCAGCTTCAATAACATTCAAGAAGCTTGACACCATCCAGGACAAAGCAGCCTGCTTACTTGGCACCATTCAATCCCTCCACCACTGATGCTCAGTGGCAGCAGTGTTACTGTTTACAAGATGCACTGCAGCAGTTCACCGAGAATCCTCAGACAGCACCTTCCAACTCCACAATCATTTCCATCTAGAAGGACAATGGCAGCAGATATATGGGAACACCACCACTTTCAAGTTCCCCTCCAAGTCATTCACCATTCTGATCTGGAAATGTATTGCCATTCCTTCACAGTCGCTGGGTCAAAATCCTGGAATTTCCTTCCTGACAGCATTGTGGGTCAACCCACAGACCATGGATTGCAGCGATTCAAGAAGGCAGCTCATCACCACCTTCCCAAGACAACTAGGGATGAGCAATAAATGCTGGCCAGCCAGTGACATCCATGTCTCACAAATGAATTAAAGAAAATTGTGTTTTCTGTTTAACAATTCTGGATGGACAATTTTGCCATTACTAAGTTGCTTCTTCTGAGGCTGGATAACTTTAACTGCTCTTACTATACATATGGCAATTTAGAGATGAAGATTTAAATTTCTCAGCAGTTCTTTTACAAATGATTGATTCTGATTAAAAATATGATTCAATCCTAAGTTGCTAGGTTACTGATAGTAAGTTACTAAGTTACTGCTGTTACTAGGGGACATAACTATAAGGTTCATGGTGGGAGATATAGGAGGGGTGTCTGAAGTAGTTTCTTTACTCAGAGAGTGGTTAGATATGAAATGGGCTGCCTTCTGTGATAGGGGAGTTGGACACTTTAGGAACTTCCAAGTGGTTATTGGATAAGCACATGGAGCACACCAGCATGAGAGGCAGTGGGATTGCTTGACCTTGGTTTTGGATAAAGCTCGGTTGAAGGGCCTGTACTGTGCTGTACTGTTCTATATTCTATGTTCTAAGTCATTGAGTTATCTCCTTCATCAAAGTCTCAAACATCATCAAAATTTAATTCTAGCACTACTACGTTATTTTGCATTGAGTAGACAAATAACGCATGACTGTCAGAATTGTTAATTTTTCATGTGCGTGGATAAAAAACTTAAAATGTGGAATCCAAGTTTAAACCTGGGCACAACTCGCAAACTGCAGAAATGGAACAGACAGTATTCATGCAGCCAGGCCTCGGACAATCAACTTCCCATTGGAACCAGACAGACCTGGAACTGCGTGGCCAGAGGTTAACGGCCGCATTGTTTCAGAATGAACTGTTGTTTACACCTCCAGTGAGACTGCTTTTTAAGAAGAATGCTCTGCAGGCTTGGTGGCACCCAGTTTAGTCAGATACCAAGGGCATAGTGGAACAAGGATAGCATTTGACAGCTGAAAGTTCAAAACCATGTTCTGTGACTTTCACCTCATTGGATCTTACCGCCCCGGCCTAATGGTAGTATTGGATGCAGACCACAAAATCTTCAAGACGGTAGCAAAGAGGGGGACAAAAGGGACAACCTTTGTCCCAGCTCTCTCTGTACTTTGGGCCTTCTTCAATGGCATCCCGGTTCTTGTATCTCATAGTGAGCATCATCAGATAGATTAGATCCATAAGACCACTCATGACACTACCTGAAGACCAGAACAAGCCTCAGATGATAGGGAAAGCAAATCTTTGGAAGCTTTAGATGATTAGTACGGATTTGAGACTGTTTACTTAGAGATTTAAGACTGTTTACTGAAAAGTCCTGTGACGAGACTGGTAGAATTTTGCAGAATTTGAAGTACAATAGCACAGCATAATTTTTTTTTCTTGATTAAAGTGTATAACAAAATTATGTTGGACATTCTCCTGACCCTTGTTCCCTTTGTCTATGTCACCACATAACACGCCTGAGTCAGAAAGGGTTACTGCCAACTAGGCAAGTTTAGTCAGGGTACATCTACCTACTTTTCACTTTTCAACAACAGTGACTCACCAGGTTTGTTCTGCTTCCCAACTCCTGGCTGCAGTCCTGCTCCCCTCTCTCTCCCTGAAGCTTCTCAGCCTCTGGGCTGTGGCCAATCAGATTGACTAGGTCTCCAACTCCCCTTCCAAACTTGACTATTAATACAGAAATTCAGTTAACGCCAGGGTTCAAATCCTGTTTCAGCAGATGGGGAAATTTGAATTCAACAAAAAATATCTGCAATTAAGAATCTACTGATATCCATGAAACCATTATCAATTGTCAGAAAACCAATCTGGTTCACTAATATCATTTAGAGCAGGAAATCTGCTATCCTTATCTGGTCTGGCCTACATCTGACTCCAGAGGCATAGTAATATGGTTGACTCTTAAGTGCCCTTGGGCAATAAATGCAAGATAGCCAGTGATGCCCATGACCCACAAGTGAATAAAAAAAACCTTACTCCTAGCTCCAGCTTCAGGTCTCCAGATTGCCTTGAGCCCCTACCACACAACACTCACAAGTCCCAGACTTGCTCTTGCTGCTTTCTCCATCATCTCTTGGTATCCAGTTTGAACCTTCAGTTTGCTCAAGACACAGCCAGCTACAAGGAAGGACTCACAGTGGCTGACCAGTTCCCCTCCTTGGTGCTCGGCCCCACTATCGCCATCTGCTGTTAGAAATTTTCCTGCTTGAGAGTTGCTATACTAGCAACTAGACAATTACTGATTAATTGCTTAATCAGCAGGTTCAACTGAGCTATGATAGCACATGTATTCAAATCCACACAGATTGCGGCAGCATTTCCAGTGTGCCACACCAATCTGGACAAATGATATGGGTTGGGATGACATTCAGCATTTGCTGGAAATGAGCATCTCTGCCCCGCTGCTGATCTGGCACTTTTAAGAACCCCAGGCTCCATATAATAAGTCAGCTACATAGGGGGTTAAGATTAGTCAGGTCTCCAGGGACCATTCGATCAATAGCTGTTTCCTGGATGGTGTCGAGCTTCTTGAGTGATTTTGTAGTTGCAATCATCCAGGCAAGTGGAGAGTATTCCATCACACTCCTGACTTGTGTTTTGTAGATGGTGGACAGGCTTTGGGGGGTCAGAAGGTGAATTACTCACCACAGAATTCCCAGCCCCTGACTTGCTTGCTCTTGTTTACAAGATTGGCCCACTTCAGTTCCTTGTCAACGGTAACTCCCAGGAGGTTGATCATAGGAGAGATTCAGCAATGGTAATGCCATTGAATATCAAGAGGTGATGAATTTTGTTACGATACATTTTTTAAAGGGTTTCAGGTGATATTATCTGTAAATGTATTTCACTCCCCATTACGTGCTTATGTTCTGCCAGTTTTCAGTTTTCTCTAAGGCAATGGAGCCAAGAAAGGTATGTTAACAATAAGAACAGCTTGTGAGGAAGCAGGAAGATTATTTATTTATTTATAAAAATTTTACTCAATTCTTGAAGTTACAAAGCCAAAGTGCAGAGAGAATTGGGCAAGCCAAATCCATCTTTTTCGCTTGCTCTAACAACCAATTCAAAATTAATTCAATTCATGGTTCCCACAAGAGAGACAAGATCCAAGCTGACAAGAAAAGGGAGGGAGAGAAATATCTTAATCAAGGTCTTGGAGAGAAATAAAGACTGGGTAAAGAATTCCAACTCAACAATTTGCCGTGGTTTTCCTGATGTCCCTTTTTAATTGCAGTTGGAAACAGTTTTGTATTATCCCCTGCAAGTTCCAGCATTATCAGGTGATCCTTAGTGCTATTTGTTTTTTTTTGCTTTCCAGTCTAAGACCAGCTGTCCTGGTGCTATAACTTAGCAGAGCAACACAGAACCAACTGTGTGCATCTGCTAATCTTTTCAATGTTCCATGAAATGTGGCAACAGAAATAATTAGTTGCAAAGATACTTTTATTAATTGGCTCCAATGTATTTTCACATCACAACCACTGCCACAATACAAAAAAAACAAAAGTAACAAATATCTCATCTCTGTGACTCACTGTCCAAGTCATTTGCAAATTATTTATTTAGGAGTTGACTTAGAATTCTACAACAAAATAACAGCTCCCCATAGTTAGAATCCTACAGTGCAAAAGAAGGCCATTGAGCCTATCAAGTTTGAACCAACAGCAATCCCACACAGATCCTATCCCCATAACACCATATATTTACTCTAATAATCCCTCTGACGCCAAGGGGCAATTTAGCATAGCCAATCCACCTAACCCTCACATCTTTGGACTGTGGAAGGAAACCAAAGCATCCAGAAGAAATACACGGAGACATGAGGAGATTGTGCAAACTCTAAGCAAACAGTGACCCAAGCAGGGATTGAACCTGAGTCTCTGGTGCTGTGAGGCAGCAGTGCTAATCACTGTGCCATCCTACCACCCTTTTTTTAAGATTCTATTTTATGTCAAATCCCCATCAGAGTAGATTCTTGCTGACATTATTGTGACACCTGACAAGCATTTGACAACATTGGTTAGTGGGACAAGGGTCAGAGGAAAATGAAGGGTAAGCAGGAGCAGGTGGGTGTTATACTTGCACTCTTTAACATGCTTCCTGGAACCAGCAAAGTCAGGGTTCTCCACTGACTTTTCAGATCAAAACCTGCCTGCAGTCTTGGTCAGATCCCTCCTCAACAACACCTGAAAAGTAATTGCAGCTTCTCACACCAGCCAGTTCTGCAAGGACACTGTCCACAAACTTATCACAGCAATACAAAGCGATACCCCTGGGCCAGATCAATACCCTGACTAATATCTCATATCCCCACTTGAAAATACATTTTGCAGCTTTCTGCACCTCCCTTTCCAATAAGAAATCTCACACCACTAGGTCCAACAAGTTTATTTGGTAGTAAATGCCACTAACTTTCGGGGTTTGCCCCTCCATCAGGTGAGTGGGAGTTCTCCTGATAAAGGGGCAAAGGGTTTGAAAGATAGTGGCATTTACAACCAAATAAACCTGCTGGACTTTAACCTGGTATTATGAGACTTCTTACTGTTTTTACCCCAGTCCAACGTTGGCATTTCCACATCATCCCTTTCCAACCCAGCCATTAGAAAATTCTGCATTTGTGACAATTCCCTTTAGCCAAACAGTGTTTCATCCTATTTAAAAGGAGGGGAGGAAACATAAAGAAGGGAGTGTGAGAGGGAAAGGCAGAAGCAATTGACATGGAGCAAAAAAGCATGAGAGCAAAGTAGAACACAGGGAGAATTGGAAAACAGAAGACAGAGACACAAGGGAGATAAAAAGAACAGAAGCAAAAATACAAAGGGAAATATATGCAAAAGTATTAGAAAAAAAGTTAATTTTCACATCAAAAATTCAAGCCTGCATTTAAATGGAGTTCAAACGTACTGAATAAAATGTGATTGCAACATTATTGAAGGGATGAAATATAAATCAGTCAAAGTTCATAACTGGAAAGATTTGTGATAATCACTCATAATTAGGTTAATAATCAAATCAAATAATTAAATTACTTATACTTCCTTCCAAATATATGGATTTCTAATGAAGACTTGGTACACTACATCAAAAAGACATAGCCATGTCTGTATGTTCAGTAACTACAATCTGCAACATTTATGCAACATGGTAATCACTTTATATGCTACTGATTAAAGCAGTTCTCCTGTATCAGAGTTGTTTTGTAGACAGAAAGCCTCTCGAGCCTTGATGACCTGAGTGTAATTGAGAGCTATATCCAATTGTGAAATGACACCCTTTTGATCTTCCTTTTCCAGTTCAGACTTCAAAGTTGGTTATAATCAAGGGTCCCATGACAAGGTTTCTTCAGAGCAAATCTGCTTCACCAGACAACTACCAGTTACCACAAAGGCATAGAGAATGCTTTTTCAGAACCAACAATATATTTTTATTGCTTTGCAACAAATATAAGTCTCCAATTATTTGAATTTTGTTTTTTCAATTTTTCAGGTCTTCTATCACAATAGTAAACCATAATTTTTTCCTCGTGTTCCTCTGTTTTAAATCGGTGGGTGGAACAATGGACTGTCAGATTATTACTTACGTAAGGTCGCACTTTGGCTCACACTGCATGAGCATAAAATTGGATGTTGGTGACATGAGAATAAGTAACAAGCTCACCTAAATTGCAAAATTAATTGATTAAACCGCCTGCTGAATGTTAAAACTGTGTGTTACAAAGAGCTTACAGTACAAAAACAGGCCATTCAACTGACTGAATTATGCTATGATTTGTTCTCCTCATGACTGTCCCCCCACCCAACTTTACAAGATCATTAATATACTCTTCTATTCTTTTTCTCTCTCATGTTCTATGTAGAACCACACCTTAAATGCAAAAGGTTTGATGTCTATAATTTACGACAGGAAAACAGTAAATGTTGGAAATGCTGAGGAAGCCTGGCAGCATCAATGGAGAGAGGAACAGGGTTAACATTTCATGTCTGTGGGCTTTCAGCAGAATTCTATATTTTACCACTTTTTATTGCACGTAATTTACAAACCATGACTAGAATGTTGGTTAGTGAATGCCAATCAATCTCCTAAAATGTTTTAATAAGCTCAAAGAATTTACCTTTCATGTTGTAAATTGCAATTTTTAAAATGGCTGTGCTTTTGATAATCAACACTATCAAATCTTTTTTGAGTAGAATTGGTGCTTAATACTAACTAGTTATGTTTGAGCTAATGAGCTCAGTGTCCTTGAGTAAGGCAGGAGGAATGAATCAAGCAGGGCTAATGGTTATCTAGTGATCCACATTCAGGATGTGAACGAGATCAGGAATGGGTTCAAAAGCAATCTCTTGAAGAGTCAAAGAGTCAACACGCAGATCCCAAATTCACACATGAAGAATAATCAGCTATCCATGAACAACAGCAGGCTGCCCAGTTCAATATTTGGTGACAATCTTCAGGCAAGAAAAGAAGTGAATAAGCAATTAAAGCTCTTTGAGAAACATGGAGAATAAAATGCTCAGATCAGCCAAGATGAAGTTTCTGGAAATTAAGTTTAAAAAGTTATTTTTACAAATGTACAACACTACTATAAATATGTTTTTCTTGCAAAATATGTTCTGCTGGTCTACTCAGATACACTGTTCATAGTTTATCTTGCAAGGCTGATGTGTGAATAGGTTTCAATTGCAATAAATTTGTGTGTAATGATCCAAGTAGAAATAGCACTCAAATTAAAACAAGTTCCTTTTTTTTATTATTTCAGTGTGTGATGGAGAAAAAAGTTACAAAGATTGGTTTAAAATCATAAAAGGACTAATGTATAAAGGTCATAAAATTGATCTTTATGAGTATATAAAGTTTTTTTTTAAGTGAGGTATGATTTCAACTTTACCAAACAGGAAAAGGAATTCATCAAACTTGTGGACCTAATAAAATACCAAATTAAAAAGGTGATAAAGTGGTGTGGGTATAGAATGTTTACAATTTGACATACCAATGGTTTCTATCATCCACATTTTCAAAAGCAACCCAGATGTTGCTCACAGGAAATCACTCCTCATGTCTGGTAGAAAAATAAAAAGTAGAATTTTTATTTATATTCATTAAAGGTAGCATATTACATTTTGCAGATCCAAGTTAGCTATGCCGACAGGTTTGAATTGCAGCATAATGTTTCACAGGAAGTTTGATTAAAATTTTGGGAAATCCAGATTTTATTTAACTCCCGGGCCACATTACAATCTCACCAGCAGATTTCCTATGACATGATCTGAGAAATCAAAAACAGGGAGAAATTTCCAGATGCTTATTTAAAGTGGGAATGCACTATTTAGGGTAGGTTGTTTCCCCTCTGGCTTCTTTCACTTCCAAGGTATTGGAAGAAGAAGCACCATTGACATTAAGCCTCCAGGTTCTGAGCAGCCTCCCTGGAAGTGCTTGAGGAAGAGTTGAGAGGCAAAAGGGAATTTTTGTTCCCGACTGCAAAGGTGCTCCTTCACCAGTTTAGGGGAAACCACAACTCATTTATTTGCTGGTTACAATTATACAGAGGCTTGCAGCCTCATGGCTGCAATGAGCTCCTGAGATGACTCTGAGTATAGAAGCCTTTGCTCATCCCCATCTGGTCTCCGATTGATTCCCTGCATCATGTGATCCTCTACTTTGCAGATTTTTACAGACCAGATCAGAACCTCCAATGTACTTTATGAAGTTAGCCTTGACTCTAACTTCTACATTTGATTTTGACATTAGGATGAGGTGAACATAAGGTATTTCATTCCAGATATGATTCAAATGACTCACTAGGAAGTTTTTATCAAACAAACATTAGTTAAGAAATGTTAGAATATAACAAAAAGAATCAGCATAACTTTTACCAATTAAAATACTTAAACATGACAAAGCATAATTCTTAACACCTAGCTATCTCTATTGTTCCAATTTGGCAGTATTCCCCACAGACATGAACCTCTTCTTTAGAAGCAGTTAGCACAGAAACCAAAGATGGTTACTTAGGCACTAGCTTTCCAGCTTTTTGATACTTCTAAAGAGTGATCTAGACAGTTTTCTAATCTTATGTAGTAACTAAGAGAAAGCTCCACTGTAAACAGCAGATTATGAGAGAAGATGTTTTATTTCTTGGCAGATTGCAGTTTCCACTTCAGACAGAGCAAGAGACACAGAGAAAGCAATCTCTCTTACAAATCCCAAAAGTAGACTGCCTTGAGTTTACCTTACCTGTCAACCAGCCTAATCAAGCACCACTCTGCAATATCCCAGGGAAAACACAAAATAACAAAACCAGTATTAGTTCAGATTAAAACAAACTTGGAGCAATTAAGATCAATTGTGCTGCTGCAGTAACAGCACACTGCTGCTAGATCCAGACAAAATGACTTTGAGAAAGTGGAAGGGGTCAGTGATCAGATTCAGCACAGAAACATGACTGAAATACATTTCTTAAAAGTACAGTATCATCACAAAATTGATTCTTAAATGGACAATCATCACAGAGAGGCTGTTAGGACTCAATCGCATTGTTGTAAACCATATATATAATATCTCGCTTCTTTTTAAACAACTACAATGAATCTGACTTATCCCTTGTCTATCCAATCGTTAACAAGAGAGTTTAACCATTATTATTTAAGTTTTCCAGAGTTTACAACATAAACTTTCAGTTAATTGTAACATAGCAAATCTTGCTCGAATTAAAATTGTCTGATTCAGTACACTTTAAGAATCAAAACTGGGCTCTTACTTATTTATATGATCAACTACCACACCACAAAGGAAAACGTGCTCATTAAACCATCAAGAACATAAACAAACCCTGGTTAAAATTGAACAACTTAAAAAGATATTTGGATTAACTTCATGATTCCTTTCATCATCAGGTATTTTTAAATCCTTTTCATTAAATACTGAGTGAGATTAACACCCTTGAAAAACAGATGTGAAGAATTTGAGTTAGCATGAGTGCAGTTGAAACATTTTTGTCTAAATTTTATCCAGTTCTCTTAGAGCATTTAAATGAGTTCCAAAAGCCAACATTCCAAATGACAAGATGAATTGGATTTATGCCAATGAGTTTGGTGTTATGTTCACTAGTGTTATTGTAAATCTGAACCAACAAAATTTACTGAGTCATCACTCCTACGTCCCTGGCTCCAGTTCAAACTAAAAATAACTTTTTTATGTAGTAACTACATAATAAGATGCAGGAACAAATGAAAATTGACAGTCCAATTTTTCCCAAGGGGTTGGAAGATTGTAATTAGGACCTCTAGTTTGAAATGATGATGGGATGTGAGTGCTGTTGCCAAGGCTAACATTTGTTACTGATCACTAATTATGCTTGAGAAGGTGATTGTTGAATTGTTGCCGTCCAGTCCATGTGGTGTAGAAATATCCAGAGTTCTGTTAGGGAGGGAGTTCCTGGTGTCTGATACAGTAACAGTGCAGAAACATTGATATATTTCCAAATCAGGATGTTGTGTGACTTGGAGTGGAACTTTCAAGTGCTGATGTGCCCATGCATCTCCACAGGATATCCTTATTCATCCAGATTGTAGAAGTTGAGGGTTTGGAAGGAATTGTCAAAGGAACCTTGGTGTGTTGGTACATCTTGTATTTGGTATGCTGGTGCACCAGTGGTGAAGGAAGTGAATGTTTAAAGTAGTGGATGGCATGCCAACCAAGCAGGCTATTTTGTCCTGGCTGGCATTGAGCCTCTTGAGTGTTGTTAGAGCTGTACTCACCTAAGCAAATGGAGCATATTCCCGACTTGCATCATGTAGATGGTGGACAAACTTTGGGAGACAGAAAGTGAGTTGTTTGCTGGAGAATTCAGACTCTAACCTGCTCTTATAGCCACAGTATCTATATGGCTGGATCAGTTCAGTTTCTGGCCAATGGTAGCACCCAGAATGTTGATACTGAGGTATTTGGTAATGGTTGTATTGTAGTATGACAAGGGAAGATGATTAAATTTACTTTTGCTGGAGATGTTAATTACCTTGCAAATGTGTGGCATGAATGTTACTTTGCACTTATCAGCCCAAGGCTGTATGTTGCCCAGTCTTGCAGTTTGTAAGCATGCACTGCTTCAGTATTTGAGGAGCTTGAATGGGAATGAACACAAGCAAATATCCTCATTTCTGACCTAATGATGAAGGGAAGATCAATGTATTTTTTCAAGCAGCTGAAGATATTGAGCAATTAATCTGAGAAACATCTATCGAAGTTCCTGCAGAACCTGAGGTGATTAGCCTCCAACAAGCACAACCATCTTCACTAATGCGAAGTATGACTCCAATTAGTAGTAGGTTTTGTCCCTGATTCCCATTGACTTAAATTCTGTGAGACTTCCCAATCAAACACTATGTTCATGTCAACTGCATTCTCATGTCTTGAGTTGAAAGATTTTGTCCATGTTTGGACCAAGAATGTAATGAGTTCTGGAGATAAATGTCATTGGCAGTCTTCCAAGCTGAGCAAGTTGTTGCTGAGTGGGTTCCTAATGATAACATTGCCAATGAGACTTTCAATCACTTTGCTGATGCTTGAGAGTAGACTGATAGGGTGATAATTGGTCGGTGTAGGCTTGCCCTGTTTTGTGTGGACAGGACAAACTTGGGAAATTTCCCATCTTGTAAAGGGGATGCCAGTATTGTAACTGTGCTGGAACTGTTTGATTACGGACACAGTTGAATATAATTCTGCTGCTACCAATAACCCACAGCAGCTCGTGATTGCCCAATTTTGAGCTGCTACATATGTTCTGAATCTATCATACTTAGTACAGTGTTGGTGCCACACATTATGATTGATGGTGTTCACAATGTGAAGACAGGACCCTGCTTCCACAAGCACTGTGTAGTGGTCACTCTCCCAAATGTTTCATGGATGATTAGCAAATTTAAGTGTCAGGATTTTAAGTGCCATTGGATCATAGGTATAAACTGTGTGTTCATGTGTACATTGTGATGACCCATATACAGGAAGTGATATGTCAATAGCACAGACCCTTCCTAGCATGGCCACACACTCATCATGTAAGAGATGCTAAAGAACTACAATAAACTGTTTAAGTTGTTAATCCTTGGTCATTATTTCAATACAATCCAGCAACTTTACAGTAGGTAAGAGACAATAGAACGAGCGACTTAGTTCTTCAAGACTATGATAATGCTAAGTTTATATTTGAGGTTTCTGCTCTAATCTCATTGCCCTGTTCATTCTCTACACTCTTTCTGCTTCAAATATTAACCTTATTCCTTCCTCAGCACTTCATTCTCTGAAAGCAACACTACTGCTTCCTTCCGAACCAATCGTGTATTATGAGGTAATCATCAAGAGGAAAACTTCTCATGTCTCCATCTTAACTTCAATGGAAAAGCGCAGAAACAATGCCTTTTAGAATTATATTTTAATTAAATATAAACATTATCAAAGTTGCTTTTTATTTTTGTATAACCACAATATATTGTGTCACTTTATCTAGCCAACTACTGAAAACAAAACAAAATTTAAAAAGCTTTGTCAAGAGTTAACCATTTTACGAAAGGAAACAATCATAACGGAAGAGTGAAAACTTTGTCCCTTTTTTATTCATTTGTGGGATGCTGTCCAGCATTTATTGCCCATCCCTGGTTACCTGAGGGCAGTTGAGGGTCAACCACATTGCTGTGGCTCTGGAGTCACATGTAGGTCAAACTGGGTAAGGACTTCTGATTTCCTTCTCTAAAGAACATTAGTGACCCAGATGGGTGTTTCAAACAATTGATAATGGGTTTGTAGTCATCAGTAGATCCTTAATTTCAGATAGTCTTTAATGAATTCAAATTCTACCATCTGCCATGGCAGGATTTGAACCTGGGTCTCCAGAATCTTTCAATTGTCTAGAGCCTTGAGCTGAATTTTGTCCATTAAATACAAAACAGCAGGAGGAGGCACAGTGTGAGAAAATATAGATCCCAAAAGGCAAGTGCAGGAAAAGTAAATCACTTAACTTTCTTATGGGTGAAAGGATCTGCTATGTGAACTCAACTTCCAGTTAATTACTCAAGTGTCCCATTTAATCATTATTCATTATCTCCACATATTAAACCTACAGCAAAGTTGTCACAGCAAGTGGCTGAAGGGGGAATTATTTTGCAAATGAATATGAAATGAGCAAGTATCATTTTGTGCCCCTTAGCTGACTTGCCAGCAATCATTCATTGTGAAGAGCAGTCATCTAAATCACATCATCATTCAATTGACAGTTATTATGCATTAATCCTAAGCAATGCTAGCACAGAAACAAAGCCTGAACTCGTAAGTTCATCTCAATACCATGCCACTCAATACAAAGATTGGGCAAGTATGTAGTAAAGACAGATTGGTTTTAATGGGGGATTTGTACATTTCTCATAGACTAATGTATGTCAGAAATTTAGTGGATCTCAGGTGTACACCTTAGTTTTCAGCAATAATATGTCCTAGAGCCAACAAAAAGGCAAGTCATTTAAGCTTTAGCAATGATACAGATTTTTTTTATTCATTCATGGAAAATGGATGTCACTGGCTGATCAGTATTTATTGTCCAGCCTAACTAGGCTAGACAATAAATACTATTCTTGTTTAGAGGGCAGCTGAGTGTCAACCACATTGCTGTGGAGTAACACGTAGGCCAGACCACATAAGGACAGTAGGTTTCCTTCCCTAAAGAACCCAGTGGGTTTTACGAACAAATGACAATGGGTTCATGGCCATCAGCAGATTCTTAATTCCAGATATTTTTTATTAACTTCAAATTCCATCATTTGCTATGGTGGAATTCGAACCCATATCCCCAGAACATTAGTTGAGTTTCTGGGTTAATGGTCTAGAAATGAATGGACTAATAATAATTAATGTGGTATAGAGCCAGTTTATGACGCAAAAGAGCAAAGGATCTACATGGTAAGATGAAAAAGGAACTTCCAAAGATGACCAACCAAGTACCAATGTAATACCAAAAGCAAAAACTAAAAGCAGAGATGCTGACAAATGATAGAGATTCAATTTTTTGTTAGTCATTTGTGGGACATGGGTTCCACTGGCTGGCAATATGGCAGTAACATCAAGCCTTTAATGTAAGTCTCCTTGTAACTAATCAATAAACAAAGAGGACTGCCTCACATTTTCAGGATAGAAAAATAACTGCAGATGCTGGAAATCTAAAACAAAAATAAAAAATGTTAAAAATGCTCAGCAGGTTCAGGCAGCATCTGTGGAGAGAAACAAAGTTAATGGCCGGAATTTTACTGCTCCACCCACCATGGAAATCAGAGAGGGTGAGAGGCAGACCATGGAAAGGTCTGTTGATCTTGGGCAGCATCTTATGGTTTTGTGATGAGTGTGACTGTAAAATCCCACCCAAGGTTTCTGGTCACGATTATCTTTCATCAGAACTTAAGAAAGGTAAGAACTGAAGAGTTTTTAAACTAGTGCAAGGGGAAGGGATCAGAAAGAACAAAAGGTAAATTCTGCAATGGTGTAAAGACCAGGAGAGATTAAATAACAGAAGATTTTATGATGGAAGAACCAAATCAAGAGATAATGGATATAGTGTATGACAAAGATTGTGTCCAAAGGAGGCATGAATGGCTACATAAAGGCTATCTGTATACAATATGGAGGGATAACAAGGAAACAAAATTGAACAAGCAAAGCAAGAAAAAAAACAAAGAAAACAACACATAGAACAGGATGAAGACAGGGGTTAGGATCTAAACTTGATGAACTTGATGATACGCGCAGAAAGTTGAAAAGATAATGGGCCCTTCCTTGAGTTTGCATTGAGCTTCACTGGGACACTGCAACAGCCAATGGACTGAAAGGTCAAAGTGGGGACAAGGTAGAGAATTAAAATTACAAGCAACCAGAAGCACAGGGTCATGTTTGCAGACTGAACAATGCTGTTCCACAAAGCAGTCATCTAATCTACTCTTGGGGTGGAATTTTAATGGAACGTCTGCCCGAGTTTTGTGTGATCCCGCCCAAAGCCAATGGAGAATGCCATTTCCCAAGCTCCCAGAATCGGGGCGGGCATGCCAGTAAAATTCTGGCTTTGGTCCCTCCAATGTGAAGAATACCACATCAGAAACAATGAAAACATTAAATTAAAATAAGTATGAGTAAATTTCTAGTTGATTTGAAAGGAGTGCTTAAGGCCAAGGACAATGAGAAGCAGGTAAAAGGAAAGGTGTTGCATTTCACAGTTTCCCACATTATGCTCCATCTGCCAATTTTTTGCCTACTCATTTAACTTATCTATATCCATTTGGCAGACTCTTTGTATTCTGTTGATAACTTAATTTCCTATTAACCTTTGCATCGTCAGCAAATCTGGCTGCTGATAGCCCCGCCTCAATGTTAGTTTACACTAGTTGTTCATCCATCATCATCGATGAGGATCTCGACACGATTAGACATTTTGAGACTGCAGTGTGTCCGAAGATGACTGATCAGGCCATGGAATGTCCTGGCACATATACAGATGATGATGATGGTGTCGAAACTAGCACTTGATTAGGATAAAAGTGAGGGAGAACTGTGTAGCGTCAGCCTCACTCTCTCTTCACAATTCACATCTAGATCCAGTGGCAAGACAAGAGCCAAGACGGCTGGAGGTGGGACTAGGTGCAGTGGATGACCAGGACGTCTTCTGTTCTTGTCCTGCTCTTCATGTTCCACAATGCTTGCAGAGACCGCCTTCTTGACCATTGGACCTTCCATTGGTCTCGTCCATTCAATCCGCTGGACTCTGTCTTCACATGCTGGGATAGACATCTCCCTATCTCACTGAGGGTTGAGACCTGTCGGCTATCCTCACCTGGTTTAGCCGGCTTGCCCGGGGTGTGGCCGCTGTTGCATGCAAACAACTACAGGGAGCCACAGGTGAGAGCTGAGTCCCAGGTAGGGATGAAGGATGGACAAACTGCCCTGAAAGGACCCGACATGTTCCCCTACCAAAGGTAATACCCCTCCCTGACACCCACACATGCCTAAGTTTACATTTAGTAACAACTTGAAAATCTATTGACAGTAATTTTATACCTAAGATGAAGATTATCTTTATAATATTTATAAGTCAACTGAGTGTTTTGACATTGATGTAGAAATGCTTAATCTTGTATTTAAAGTAATAACATTAAGGGGTCAATCGTTTAACTGGTGACTATTAGCAAAAAGCTGCTTGGTTTAGATGCTACCAGTGTCACTCAGCTCTTGACCTCATTATATTGTTGATGTAAACATGGACAAAAGTGAACTCCAAAGGTGGGTGAGAGTGACTGCCTTTGACATCAAGATGACATTTGACCAAAGATAGCATCAAGGAGCTCTACTGAAGTCAATGGGAATTGGAGGAAAACCTTCTGCTGGCTGGATTCATACCTGACATAAAAGAAGATGGTTGTAGTGTTTGCATCTCCCGCTCTAGGATAGCACAGCAGGAGTTCCTTAGGGTAATGTTATAGGCCCAGCTATCTTCAGTTTCTTCATCACTGACTTATCTTCCATTATAAGGACTGAAGTGGGGATGTTCGCTAATGACTACATAATGTTCTGCACCATTCACCACTCCTCAGATACTGAAATAATCCATGTCCAAATGCAGCAAGACCTGGACAATATTAAGGCTTTAGCTAAAAAGTGGCAAGTCACGTTCATGCCACACAAGTGCCAGGCAATGACCACTTCCAACAAGAGAGAATCTAATCTTGGCCCATGATAATCAATGGCTTTACTATTACTGAATCCCTCACAATTCACATCCTGGGGGTTACTATGACCAGAAACTGAACTTGATGATCATATAAATACTGTGGCTCCCAGAGGAGCTCAAAGACTAGGAATCCTGAGTAACTCACCATCTGTCTCCCCAAAGCTTGTCCACCATCTACAAGACACAAGTCAGGAGTGTGATGGAATTCTCTCCACTTGCCTGGATGAGTGCAACTCCAACAACATTCAAGAAGTTTGGTACCATCCAGGACAAAGTAGCTTGCTTGATTGGCATACATTTAAAGAACATTCA
This sequence comes from Sphyrna mokarran, assembly GCA_024679065.1. NCBI lineage: Eukaryota > Metazoa > Chordata > Chondrichthyes > Carcharhiniformes > Carcharhinidae > Sphyrna > Sphyrna mokarran. Next base: position 45,528,380 of record JAGIQG010000003.1, on the reverse strand, counting down.
TTCTGTCCATCATTAATAAACAGTGGCAACAATGTGTAAACCATCCACAAGGTGCACTGCAAGAACTCACCAAGATTCCTTAGGCAGCATTTCCAAACCCACAACCACTACCATCTAGAAGGACAACAGCAGCAGATATGGGAGTACTGAAGGAACCTGGAAGTTCACCTACAAATTACTCACTATCCTGACTTGGAAATATGTCACCGTTCCTTCATTGTCGCTTAGTCAAAATCTTGGAATTCCTTCTCTAAGATCAACTATGAGTATTCATATGCCTCATGGGCTGTGGACATTGAAGAAGTAAAGTTTCACAACACCAATTTTAAATCCACTGCAATTGCCTGACGAAGGCACATAGTGTCGAAAGCTCGCGATTTTACTATCAAATAAATTGGTTGGATTTAAAATTGGTGTTGTGAAACTTTACTGAGTTTACCCCAGTCCAACGCTGGCATCTCTACATCATGACATTGAAGAATGCAGCTCACCACCACCTTCTCAAGGGCTATTAGGGATGGACAGTAAATGGTGACCCAGCCAGCGCTGCACACATCCTGTGGATTAGTTTTTAAAAAGCCACAGGTTTCACCACCACCTGTAAATTTCCCTCCAAGCCACTCACCATCCTGATTGAGAAATATTCTCTCACTGCCACTACATAAATATTCTGGTTCTATCTCGCTAACAGCACTGTGGGTGTACCAACTGCAATTGTTCAAAAAGGTAGATGAAGACCACCTTCCCAAGCAATTGGGATTGATAACAAATACTGACCCAGCCAGCGATGCCCACATCCCTTGAAAGAAAGATCAGCCACAATCTCATTTGGTGATGGAACAGACCTTAAGGATTATATGGTCTACTCCTGTTCCTGTATTCCTATCTTTCTATCTGTGTTGCAGACAGGAAACCCACTTCTGGGGGGTATTTTAAGTGATATGATCAAGAACACTGGTTGCAATTAATAAGATAAAGTTACTCCAAAGAGAACATAAGAAATAGTGGACCATCGAGTCAGTTGAACCTGCTCTGCCATCCAATGCAATCATGTCTGACTTTAGGCTTCAACTCCATTTTTGCTCCTGCTTTCATATACCTCAACTCTAAGAGGTTAAAAATCTGTCTCTCTCTCTCAGTTGAAGTTTGCTCAACGATGGAGCATCCACAAGCCCCAGGAATAGAAAATTCCAAAACTTTATAATCCCTTTGAGAGAAGAGGGCTGATATTTTATCACCTTGCTGGAGCAAGGCTCATAAAATCCTGCCCAAAGCCAATGGAGAATTCCATTCTGTGAGCCACACCCACCTGATTCCAGGGCAGGATGGCAGTAAAGTTCCAGCCAAGATTCCTCCTTATCCCAGTTTATTATTGTTTTATTATTGTCACATGTATTAATACAGAGTGAAAAGTGTTGTTTCTTATGCACTATATGGACGAAGCATACCTTTCATAGAGAAGAAACGAGAGAGTGCAGCAGGTAGTATTACAATCATAGCTAGGGTGTAGAGAAAAATCAATGTAATGTAGGAGAAGTCCATTCAAATATCTGATAGTCGCAGGGAAGAAGTTGTGCCTGTTGGTACATAACCTCAGACTTTTGTGTCTTTTTCCTGACGGAAGAAGATGAAAGACAGAAAGTCTGGGTTAAGTCCTTAATTATGCTGGCTGCTTCGCCGAGGCAACGGGAAGTGTAGACAGAGTCAATGGATGGATGGTTGGTTTGCGTGATGGATTAGCCTACATTCATGACCTTGCGTAGTTTCTTTCAGTCTTGGGCAGAGAGGAGCCATAGCAAGCTCTGATAAAACCAGAAAGGATGTTTTCTATGGCACTTCTATAAAAGCTGATGAGAGTCACAGTGGACATACCGAATTTCCATGGTCCTCTGAGAAAGTAAAGACATTAAGGACTTCCTTAACTATAGTGTTGGATGGGCACTACAGCAGGGCAGGTTGTTGGTGATCTGGACAGCTAAAAACTTGAAGCTCTCAATCCTTTCCACTTCATCACCATTGATGCAGATAGTCACTTATCCTGAGACTGTCCCCCATGTTCAAGATTCCTCAACTGGGAGTAATAACCTTTCAATGTTTAACTTGTTAAGCCTTTTCAGAATTAAATTAGATCAATTTTCATTCTTTTGAACTCCAAAAAATACACACAAAATTTACTGAGTCTCTCATCATAGCACAGTACTCGCAGCACAGGGACTACTCCAATAAACATTCGCTATACTGCCTATAATGCAAATATATCCTTCATTAAATATTGTTAAAAACAGTGTGGTTTAATTCAGATCAGGTTGAAGTATGTTCCCAAACCCCTATTTGTATGCGGTCAGTTTTTACAATTTTGCTAGCAGACTTTCATGGATATTTAAACCTGGAGTATTATTTATTCACGACACATTTTTCACAGGCTTACCTCTAATTCTTATACAACACACACACACACACAAAAAAGACGCAGTGAAAAAAATTTCACTTTGACAAATATTAAAACCAAACAGAATAGCTAGTAGTTTGCATCTTTGTAAGAGTCCAGTGAGACGGACTTTTACACTTGGGAGCTGAATTTCAGAGGAGTGCAGAAAGTTGAAGATAGGATCCTGTAGAGTTTCTTCAACATAAAAAATGCACAGCAAGAAGACAGCATTGTCAATACTTGTGGCCAGAGGACCAATTTCCTTTTTTCCAGGTAAACACAGGACCTTTCAGAAACATGTTTTAAAATTTTAAGCCTTGTAGCTTAGTAGAAGGCTAGATGTTGTAATCTGATTTCAGCAGAATTTATAGAATCACTACAGTGCAGAAAGAAGTCATTCAGCCTATTGAGTCTATACTAATAGTAAACGCACCTAGGCTCTATCTCCATAACCCCATGTATTTATCCTGCTAATCCCCCTACACTAATGGTCAATTTAGCATGGCCAATCAACCTAACTCACACATCTTTGGAGTGTGGGACGAAACCGGAGCACCCAGAGGAAACGCATGCAGACATGGAGAGAATGTGCAAACTCCACCTAGACAGTGACCAGCGGCTGGAATTGAATCCGGGTCTCTTGCACTGTGAGGCAGCAGTGCTAACCATTGTGTCATCGTGATGCCCTGTATTCCCTCTGATGTTACTCCTGAATCCTGCAGTCTGCTCTTTTGGCCACGTAATTGCTACACAATGACAATCAGTAGCCTATTCAACAACAAAAACAGATGGGAAGTCTGTTCCCATGCTGGGAATGCTGGGAAATCTCAGCAGGTCTAACAACATTTATGGGGAGAGAATACAGCCAATGTTTCGAGTCTAGATGACCCTTCATCAGGGCTGAATAGCCTATTCTCGTTAACAAAGGAGTTTCTCCCTCCTTTAGACAAAAACCATCAACCGTAAAAGCGGATTGAGATCCTTAGAACTTCCCTTGTGCGTAATCAATTTTAGTAATTCTTCTTTATTACCTGGTTGCCTTGGAGACAGAAAGTCTGAGACTTTATTGTCCTTGTTTTGGGAAAATATTGCACAAAGACTGGTGCAACATTTTACCAGAATATGATCTATGCGTGTCCATTATACCCACCTTTCAGAAGTTTGGTCAACTTTCTGTTCCAAAATTCAAGTAATCTGTAGAATCACAGAATATCTACAGTGCAAAAAGAGACCATTCAGCCCATCAAGCTTGCACTGTCAACAATCCCACTCAGGCCCTATCCCCGTAACACCATTACTTGTGGTAGACATCTTATAGGTCAGCAGTGCGCTTTTACTGTAAACAGGTATACAAGTTTTTTTTAATTGCAGTGGCCTTGTACCTGCTCCCATGACAGTCTTTACCACCCAGTGAAAAGAAAGAAATTATATTTCAATTTTTCATTGTTCCTTTGCAAAGTAAAAACAAAGATGTATGTATTAAATTTTCCAATGTGCTGAAGTTTAAATGCATGTATAATTGGCAGATGCTTTGGAACCATTGAATCCGACAGTGCAGAAGGAGGCCGTTCAGCCCATCAAGTCTACACTGACTTTCCAAAAGAAAATCTTATCCAGGCCAGTGCCATACTACCACCCACCACTACCAACTGCCCTCCCCCCACCACTACCTCCTCCCCCCTTCCTCCCAACCCACCCACTCACCCTAATGCCATAACCCCATGTATTTACCTTTGACCACTAAAGCAAATTAACATGGCCAATCTGCTCAAACTGCACATCTTTGGACTATGGGAGGAAACTGGAGCACCAGGAGGAAAACCACACAGACATGGGGAGAATGTGCAAACTCCACACAGACAGACACCCAAAGCTGGAATTGAATCTCTCTGGGTCCCTGTGCCACCATGCTGCCCTCAGAACAGGGCATCAGCAATGACATTATTCTTTCTTGTAATGTGGGTGACTTTTAGATTGAAGACTTATGCAAGCAAACTCTGGCATTGGTACTTTGAACTTTTTCTGAAACCTTCAATGGGCAATAACCTGTGTTCATTAGAACCACTCAGTGCCCATGATTAACGTAGACCTTGAAATGCTCGAGAACTAACATGAAGCCTAAGGTTTTTTTTCTCAACTGTGGAGTAAGCTTTTTGAGGCTTTTTTGGAAAAATATTCAATTAGATGCTTAATTCTTGAATCATCTTCCTAGATATGTATACTCTTACCCCTAGATCAGTGGTGTTAGTGGCCACCCTGAACCATTTACTGCATTTTGTGGCCAGTAGCATTTACCATGATGTCTTTTAATATCTCAGAAATCGCTTGGTACATCATAGTCCATGTTACCTTGGAGTTCTTCTTTAGTTCACTTGTTAGTTGGGCAGCTAAGTTGCTGAAGTTCAGAATGACCTTTTGATAAAACACATAAACCCTGAGAAACCATTTGATTTCCCTCTGGGTTTTGGGGATTAGGAAATCAATTAGGGCTTCAGGGAAAACACCTTCTCTTGTTCCACTGTGTGTCCCAGGTGAGTCATCTTGGTTTCAACAAATCTCCTTTATCCAAGTTCACTGCCCTTTGGAGATCCTGGAACCACTGCTTCCAGATGATCTAAATGATCTCCCCCTCCTCCTGTTCAACACCACACCATCCCCCGCAACCGAAAGTATGCTATTATTCTGAACAGGCACTGGAGTGTGGCGACGAGGAGAATTTCACAATAACTTCATTGCAGTGTTAATGTAAGCCTTACTTGTGACTAATAAATAAAATTTACTTCATGCTGTTGACTAACAAGTCACCTATACCACTGTAAACTAACAATTCATTTACAAATACACAATTATTGAGTCCGCCACTACCTGGTTCAGCAACCTCTGAAAAGCTACCATGACATTTTTAAGACTGCATGCTGTATCTTACACTGGTTTAAGCCATCATTCTCTCACTGTGGATGTCATGGGGACTTGCCAGTACCCTTTTAAGACATTGGTTTTGCTGAGTTAGGCAACATGGTCCATCTTGGCTATATAATTCTCAGTGCATGGGATTGGATAGGAGTTGGTCCTGGTCACTGCATTTACTTTCCGGTTATCAATGCCAAACTATTTGGATCCATCTTGTTTTGAGATGAGAACGTTGAGGGAGTCCAATTGCCCTGGTTGAGTTTGATTTTGGGTTGATCTTGAGTTCATGTCACACTGACATCTGACATCTGACATCTGTCCTATATCTATCGCCCTTCAATTTAAAGCTATTTCCCCTCGTGTTAGCCATTTCCATCTGAGGAAAAAGGCTGTCCACCCTATCTAATCCTCTGATCATCTTATATGCCTCTATTAAGTTACCTCTTAACATTCTCTCTCATGAAAACAGCCTCAAGTCTCTCAGCCTTTCCTCATAAGACCTTCCCACTTTTATGATGTATTGCTCTTCGTGTTTGCACCAGGTTTCACTGAAATATTGCAGCAGATGAAAGATAGAAGGACTGCTAAGCAGACGGCCTGGCAGCAATGAAATGTAACCCCCATGAGTTGCCTGGGCTTGCAAAATCTCACTAACTGTCCTGGCTGGAGACGATACACATCTCCTTAACTTGTGCTTAACCCTCGCTCCACTTACATTGTCTGTACCTTTAAGACTTGATTAGTTATAGAGACTCACATTCCAATCATTATTCTGTATGTTGAGTTTGTGTTTTTATATGCCCTGTTTGTGAACAGAATTCCCACTTACTTGATGGCAGCACTCCAAAAGCTAGTGGTGTTTGCTACCAAATAAACCTGTTGGACTTTAACCTGGTGTTATGAGACTTTTTACTGTGTTTACCCCATTCCAGTGCCAGCATCTCTACATCATGAGTTTGATTATGCCATTGTTCAGCGTGTGCTAGATTTCCAGGCTACATGGCCATCTTATTAGGGTTCAACCTATAAGTGTTATGACCTCTACATCCATATCATTATCTGTTAAATGGGATTATATCCTGGCTGATTTCAGCAGATTTCTTTAAATTCCTTGAGCAGTGTTGGCTACACCCTTCCATTGCTGTTTTGTCAGATGAGTCAATTGACCATCTAAATTATCCAGGATATCAGTGCTTGCCAGCTTGATAGTCAGGGTTTTATCCAGTCTCCACCCCGCCACTCCTCTCAATCCCCTTCTCATCTGACACCCCCCTGGATGCCCTTGGAGTTTTCTACCCTCCAGTAAACGCTTGCTGGTTGACTGAGCTCTCAGGTGTTGTGTCTTTTCAACATGTTCAGGTGACATAATTGGTGCTGTCCTCCTCCTATCAAGAGTTTGAATCAAGTAGTTGACTCCAATAACTTTGGGAGTTTTGTTTGATTCAACCAAATATAAGGCAATATTTGAAAAGGGGCTAATTTCTGCAGCCTGGGCCACCTCCTGATCTGTTGCATCATTTACAGGGGTATCGTTGTCAGAATGAATCTTGTGATATCCTCTAATGCCCATAAGTTTCCTATTGAGCTTCCAGCATTCAGACCTGGAGTGCACATGGGTCTCTGTGTCATTTTAATTCCCTAAGATTTAGGGATTTAGGGATTGAATTTAGGAGCCGTGAGGTTATGTTACAACTGTACAAAACTCTGGTGCAGCCGCACTTGGAGTATTGCGTACAGTTCTGGTCGCCGCATTATAAGAAAGATGTGGAAGCATTGGAAAGGGTGCAGAGGAGGTTTACCAGGATGTTGCCTGGTATGGTGGGAAGGCCTTATGAGGAAAGGCTGAGGGACCTGAGGTTATTTTCATTAGACAGAAGAAGGTTACGCGGTGACCTAATTGAGGCGTATAAGATGATCAAGGGATTGGATAGGGTGGATAGTGAGAGCCTTTTTCCTCGGATGGTGATGACCAACACGAGGGGACATAACTTTAAATTAAGAGGTGGTAGTTATAGGACGGATGTCAGAGGCAGGTTCTTTACACAGAGGGTGGTGACAGCGTGGAATGCCCTGCCTGCAGCAGTTGTGGACTCGCCTACTTTGGGGGCATTCAAATGTTCGGTGGATAGGCATATGGATGATATTGGAATAGTTTAGGTTAAAGGGTCCACTGGCTGGCGCAACATCAAGGGCCGAAGGGCCTGTACTGCGCTGTAATGTTCTATGTTCTAAGCTCACTTTTTGAACTTGAGAAGGACCTTTGTTTTCACTTTCCTTCCAGCAGGCGAGCCATTTCTTCCCATCCTAGCTGCAAAACTCCTGGGGATGATTTTGGAAGCATTTGCTTGTGTTACCAGACCCATGGGTGAAAACAAACCCAGCAACAATGACTGCTGCAGCCGTGAATATGGTGGCTGTTTTCTCCCCCAAGTATATCCATAGATTGGTAGGAAAGCAGTGTTTAATCTCCTCCAGCAATCCCCGTTTGTCTTAGTCTTTCAAAATCTAAATAGGTCTGCATAGGTTTCTTATGGGTATTCTGGAAATGTTTATGATGTATCTCCAAGACCAACTTGTAAGCCTTAAAGATGGCAACTCTGGGTCTGTTCTGTAAATTGGTAGGCACTCACAAGATAGCAGAGAATAGATTCGGTCAATAGATCCTCCACCATAAAAATTCATGCTTTTTGTGGCTGATCTGCCAGCTTCTCAAAAGAGGTTAAAAAAAGGATATTCTATATCACCGTCTTCAAATTTATTAACAAATATGGAGAATTTCAGGCTGCCATACTCATTTCTGAAGATTTGGACTATTAGGTCGAGTTAAATTTTCCTTAGCAGCCTCAAACTGAGAACATGAAAAGATGAGCCACAATTTTATTGAATGGTGGAACTCAGGGGCCAAATGGCATACTCCTGCTTCTAATTCTTATGCTCCTAGGCTTAGGTCTCTTTATTTTTGTACCTGTTACAATATCTCCAATTTTCAGAACAGGAAAACCCTCTCTTGCTTTTTGGTTTGGTCCTCTCTTACTTGTTCCACCTCTTCCTCCCTTTCTCTCTGGGCCTGAAACTCTAGCTCTATTTTCAGCTTTCCCAGTTTTACTGTGACAAGAGTAACCCAATTGATTTCGAGTTCTCATTTTTCCTCTATCTATTTCCGATCTTGTCTGAGACCTAATTGCTGATCCAGCCTCTGAAGTAACTCATATCTTTGTTGTATTGGATTATTTTAGGTCTACTTGCTTAGCTTCAGCTGCTCAATGATAAGGGCCATTGGCCAGATCTCTACCATCTTGCCCGCCATAGAATTGGCGCAGGACGAGGATCCAACAATGGAAATTTTTGTTCAACTTCGGGCAGGAATTTCCAGTCTTGCCAATGTCAGGTTGTAAAATCCCACCCTAATAATTTTTTTCCCTAGTCAAATCCTCTTGTTCTACAAATATCTTTGCATCAAAATGTTACTTTTAGAATTAGTTCAGAAAAATCAATAGTTGGTTTGTTTTAAAAACAATTTTAGACACTAAACTTTCCCTTTTGTCTTTCAATTGATTCCTTTCATATTAGACTCAAATTAACTAAATTTGAACCCATTGCACTAAAACAAGCTGAACCTAATAGAAAAGAAACAATTGAAAGACAAAATGGGAAAGTTTAGTGTCTAAAATTGTTTTTAAAAACAAACCAATGACTGATTTTTCTGAACTAATTCTAAAAGTAACATTTTGATGCAAAAATATTTGTAGCAAAAGATGACCTTAGTGCAATGGGTTCAAATTTGGTTAATTTGAAATAGATCAAACCCTGATCCAGCACTTAATTTCTGTTATGGACAAGGGAGAGCAGCAAACTAAAACTGGATAAAATCTTTCTAATTTGGATCAGGCTAAGGTGTGTTCCCAAACCCCTGTTTGTGTGTTGTCAGATTTTACAAAGTCTCAAACAGCGGACTTCAAGGATTTTAAAACCAGACACATTATTTATTCATACAGACTTTAACCAGAAATACTTATCACTACTCCACACAGACCGTATACTCACAAGTTACAGTAAAGGAGTTTTACTTCAATGAATATTAAAACCAAACAGAATAGTCTTTGGTTCAAGTATTTGTAAGAGCCCAGTGACAGAGGCTTTTCACTCAGGGAGCTGAAGTTCAGATGGATATAGATAGAAAATAGGATTTTGTGGAGTTCTTTTGGAATAAGAGATGTACAGAAATTAGGCAGTCTTGATAACACTTATAGCCAGAGGACCAGTTTGCCTTTTCTAGTCAAACTCACGGCATTTCAGAAATAGACTTTCAAAGGAGACCATAAAATATATAGGCAGTAACTCTCCCAAAAAAATTCAAAGTGTCAAATTCATGGGGAAACTGGAGCACTTCATGCTGGTTTGCTCAGTGGGAATTCAGAGGCCATCAACGTGAATATCATTAAAAACTAGGCCTACCCCCATTGGGAAGGCTGAAATCAATGAGTGGGTCACTGGGTGTATGCGGATCTGTTGGTGCTGAATTAGCGCATTTGCAGTTGCCCCGCACTACTGGCCTCCCAACAGCTCCCAAGCCTGTCACCTACACATTGATGGCCCTCTGGTCCCCTACAGCCCAATTGCTCGACTCTGACCATTCCCAGCCTGCCCCAATCTCCAACCCCCACCACCCCCTTCCCTCAGCCCCCGCAGTCCCAACTATTCCCCACAGTCTCAACCTCCCCCCTCAGCAGGCTGCTCCCCACCTCCCAAGTGCACCATGGCCTCCCTCCTCTCAAGTAATCCCTATGCAGAGTGGCAGCGAGACTTCCAACCGATCCCCCTAGTCCCACCCCTTGGAAATGCCTTCTGCCCAATGGGAAATGCCAAAATGTCCCCTGGACATTTGCACTTTGCCCCTTGGGCTGTGACAGAGATCCAGGCTGACTCTGCCCAGGGCCCAGATACCAAAATGGCACCTCCCCCAATCCCAATCCTCTAGTGAGAGGGGTCACGATTACCATCCTGTTCACTCCATCGGGGTTGGGGCGCTAGCTCCCTGAAAATGAGGAGCTTCGTCCCACTGAAGTGAAACACTCTGGCAGGGAGAAGGGAAATGCAAGCGGGCCCAGAAACCTCAGTCCAGAGAGCACTAATCACATTTAAATAACATTAAAATCTCCCTGCATACATGATGCAACTTCCCGCACTGACGGCACAGGAATCTGGCACTAAGCGCTTGGGGCCAGACATCCAGAGTAGATTCACTAATCTAGCCTGCTGAAATCTCCTGGCCTGCTGCATTAGAATAATAGACTTTCAAATATCAAAGAGTCTTAGCCATAAGACAGCTAGCCATTGGTACATAATGGAAAAAAATCTATACCCATTTATATTAATGAAAGAATTTCCACCACCAGTGGTCAAAAGCCATTGACATACAAAAGATGCAGAAAGAGCTCCTTAGCACTTATTTTGTGCATAATCACTTTTGTTTTGTCCTAGGCCCATCCATCTTTCGCAACTTTATCAAAAACTTTCTTTCTATCCTAATGTCAGGGATGGTGATGTTTGTTGATAATTGCACAATGTTCAGCATCATCCATGACTCCTAAGATACTGAACGAGTCCACGTCCAAATGGAGAAATATTCCAGACAATATCTAAGCTTGGGCTGATAAATGGCCAGTAATAGTCAAATGCCAAGCAATGACCATCAGACCTTGATATTCAATTGTGTTACCATCATAGAATCCTCACTATCAAAATCCTGAGGGTATCACTGATCAAAAACTGAATTGGTTGAGCATATAATTCCTATGGCTACAAGAGCAGGTCAGGGGCTAGAAATCCTGCAATGAGTAACTCACCAAAGCCTGTCCACCATCTACAAGATACTGGTCAGGGATGTTATGGAATACTGTCCACTTGCTTAAAAGTGCAGTTTCAAAACAGCCAAGAATCCTAACAACATCCAGGACAAAGCAGCCTGCTCGATTGGCACCCCATCCACAAACATTCACTCTCTCCATCACTGATGCACGGTAGCAACAGTATGTACCATCTACAAGGTGCACTGCAGAATTCACTAATACTCCTTAGACAGCACCTCTATTCTGCAATGATTGTCACACCACAGAAGGTCCGGTCCTGTAATTCTTTGTGTCCTCTTCACAGGTTTCATCACTACCTGGTTTTGTATCATCTACAAATTTAGATACATTACCCTGCCTCTTCAGCTAAGAATAGATTAAAATAGATTGTAAATAGCCAAGGCCCCAGAATTGATCCTTCTGGCACTCCACTATTTATTGTCTGCCAACTTGAAAATGTCCTATTAGATTTCCACTCAATTGTAAGTTGAAAAAATTGCTTAACTAAATCACTTGAAACTTACAATTCAATCTTTCCCTTATATTTCAAAGGAAAGCTTTCCAACATATTTCCACATAAGGTCTATAATTTTACTTTTACGAATGATGTCTATATAATTAGGAAATCTTGAAATTTATTCCAGTTTACTTTTTTTATGTAACAACCCCATTGTACCATGGAATATTTTAAGCTCAACTTCGTTTGAGATTTAACTGTTGAGATGCCTGTTTCTCTTCCAAATGGTATAAATCATGCAAGTCTCTCTGGACCATCAGATACCGAATTATTTTAAATTAGCCACCAATTGACTCAGAGCTCAAAGTTAAAGGAGGCCACAACTGAACAAAGAACAAAAAAAATTACAGCACCGGAACAGGCCCTTCAGCCCCCCAAGCCTGCACCAACCATATTGCCCGACTTAAAAGCCCCTATCTTTCCTGAAACCATACACCTCTATTCCCACCCTATTAATGTATTTGTCAAGATGCCCCTTAAAAGTCACTACCATTTACAGTACTTCTTCCAGCAATGAGTTCCAGCTACCCACCATCCTCTGTGTAAAACATCTGCCTCATACATCTCCTTTAAACCTGTGCCCCCTACTAATTGACTCTTCCACCCTGGGAAAAAGCTTTTGACTATTCACTTTGTTCGTGCCTCTCATAATCTTGTGAAGCTAAGCAAAAACACAAATCTAAACAACACAATCACTAAAGCACTCCAGATCATAGCTTTCTGATTAATGCCACCATCGAACTCTCAATATCACTCTCATCAAATACATCAAATAATTCAATGGGTTTGTCATGCAAGGCTTTTCCTTCTAAAATCATATTGACTATTCATTACACTTTTACTTTCCAGATATTTTTCTATTTTGTCCTTTAATAGAGGTTTAATCATTTTCCCTTATTACTGTTGAGTTGCCTAGTCTATAGTTCCCCTGGGCATGATCTATCTCCCTGCTTAAATAAAACCAGCTAGCTGAATGTTTATCTGACACTACACATTTTCTTCAATTTTCCTAAAATAAATCTAAGTGCCCAACGGATGGGAAAATGGAGGTTTTCCCACCTGTTTTTTGGACTGGCTGAGATAAATGAGTTTACAGTACTTTGTGCAATCAGTAATACAGGGGCTGTCAAGAGATTCACACCAGTATGGAGGGGATGAAGCCTAAACTCGCTGGAGAGACAGGCAGCTGCATGCTCAGGGGCTATCAAGCCTCCGATGGCTGGCCTTCATCCTATATCAGTCCCAACCCCCTGATGCAGAGTCCCCCTTTTCCCTCCCCATCCTTCCTCTGCTACCTCTCCCGAATCTGACTCTGTCCCCATTTATTACCCTCCTCACACTCCGCCCCTCCCTTGTCACTGCCTGTAGCAGGCTAGCACTGCCCCCCCCCCCCCACCCCCCCCCCCCCCCCCCACCCCCCCCCCCCCCCCCCCCCCCCCCCCCCCCCCCCCCCCCCCCCCCCCCCACCACCCCCCCCCCCCCCCACCCCCCCCCCCCCCCCCCCCTCCCCCCCCCCCCCACCCCCCCCCCCCCCCCCCCCCCCCCCCCCCCCCCCCCCCCCCCCCCCCCCCCTCCCCCCCCCCCCCCCCCCCCCCCCCCCCCCCCCCCCCCCCCCCCCCCCCCCCCCCACCCCCCCCCCCCCCCCCCCCCCCCCCCCCCCCCCCACCCCCCCCCCCCCCCCCCCCCCCCCCCCCCCCCCCACCCCCCCCCCCCCCCCCCCCCCCCCCCCCCCCCCCCCCCCCCCCCCCCCCCCCCACGCCCCCCCCCCCCCCCCCCCACCCCACCCCCCCCCCCCCCCCCCCCCCCCCCCCCCCCCCCCCCCCCCCCCCCACCCCCCCCCCCCCCCCCCCCCACCCCCCCCCTCCCCCCCCCCCCACCCCCCCCCCCACCCCCCCCCCCCCCCCCCCACCCCCCCCACCCCCCCCCCCCCCCCCCCCCCCCCCCCCCCCCCCCCCCCCCCCCCCCCCCCCCCCCACCCCCCACCCTGATCTCCCAGGGGGCCTCAAAGGCCTCCAGTCTCACCAGCTAAGCCATCACATCTGATCTCCTTTGCTGGGGATGAGGTGTGATCCCCACCGGCATGGACCTCCTGCAGCAAGTCAGCCTGTACAATACTGCCTGCAGCTCGCTAAACAGCGCAAGGCTGATAATGTCATTGAGAATGGCCTGGGAAAATCGCAACCATCCTCCTGCTGGCATTTCCCATCCCGCTACACTACTCAAACAGCATAGCAGGATGGAAAAATCATGCCCATGAAATATGTGTGATAGTGCCTCTATCTTGTCCCTGGATTATTTTAGAAAGCTTTAAACATATCGGGTCTATGCTTATTGTAATGGAATTTGTAATCCAGAACATGATGATAAGTCGTCCCTTGAACACAGTATTATATGACTGGATTACACATGATTGGATCATGAAATTCGTACAATCCACATTATTATTTATTGTCATTGGAAATAAAACAACTCTGTTGTTTTGGGAAAGGAATGTTCTCATCAAAATATAACATCAGCAGTTCAAATCCACGATATTTAAGACACACAAAACACAGCTTAACATTGAGGCTGCAGCAGCTGACATGTTCAAAATACCCTCCTGTGGCATGCATCATAATAATTTGTGCTGTTAAAAATTGCAAACATGTCCTTTCTCACAAAATTCAGGAAACTCTCCAAAGGACAGAGGAGTTGTTTGGAATATGCTTTTCGCCCAGAGCAGAATGAGGTTTGGAATGTGACATCATCACCATTATAAAGAACGCGAATAAAATTCTGTTTTTTGTCTTTTCCATTTTTCCAGAGTTCAAAGATTATTCGGGCACCAAATCGCGGAAAACTGGCATCAGGAATGCCCAATGCAGTCAGCAGGGGTGCGACAGTAACATCATGAGCAGAGTAGAGAGCAAAAATCTCCTCCTTTTTCCCCTGAGCAATTTGTTGCATGCGAGTGACAGTCTGGTTTAAAATAGGATGGGTTGCAAGTAGTGCGTATTTATAATACAGTTTCTTCCTCTGCCGGTCTCGTTCATCCTCCAGCTGATGCGTCTTGATGACTTTAAAGTGGTTCAAGTTAATGCAGCCATTTTCTGTGCATGGGAATGAGACATTGTGACAGAAATGGCACAGTAGGGAGTCAATAGGATTAGCTGCTCTTAACCGTCTTGTGGGAATCCCCACGATTTTTGCCATGTCTATGTACGTCTGCTCCAGCAGGCCATTCTTAACCCGCAAGTTGTACTGGCGTCGCTGTTCTTCCTCCAGATAGTGATTACGCATTGGGCAATCACAGCTATTTGAGCAGAAAATGGTGCTCCATTGGTACCGGATGTGTATCTTTCCCCAGTCAAACTTTGGCAATAGACTGTACAGCAGAGCTAGCCCACTCTGTAGCGTCCGGCTTTTCCCTGTTGATTCCACGTACAGTTGTTTCGCTGTCCAGTTGTCAGTCAGCAGTTTGTGTTTCTTAACATAAGTGTCATGCAAATGTTCACCATTGAGCAGATGCTGGACAACACCTGCAAGCACAAAATAGAGATTGAAATAAGCCACTTATGGTTTTTTTTAAGACTTTGCCGAGTTCTACTGGCAGCCAGCAAGCAGCAATAACAAACAACAAATCTGAATGGCAGAGAGTACGTATACGTACTCTGCATGATAATATTCATTAGACATGGCCTAACCATCATGTATCCGAGTAAAACTTTTATTACTGAGTAATAAAATGTTTGCAAAACTAACAGTATTAATGGAATGGATTGCAGCCATTGAATCATTCAGCACAGAGAAGGCCATTTAACCCACAGTGTTTGTACTAGTTCTTCAGAGTAGCTAGCAAATTAGTCATATTTCTCTGCTCTTTCCCCATTGTCCACCTTCTGTCTCTCACACACACACACACACACACACACACACACACACACACACACACACACACACACACACACACACACACACACACAATCATACTCATCTAATTTTCCAACACAATAAGATATTCCAACAATGCGCAGAATTTATGTTGAATAGATGATAACTACTCCCAAAGTGCATTTTCTCCTCTCCTTGAGCAAGGCATAAGCTGTTAAAAGTGCCTGAAGGCAGTGAATTCAATTCTGTGCTTCAATAAATCATGTGTTGTTTCATACATTTATTTTTGTCTTCTGCTGTCCAGGTAACAGATATCAGGCAAATAAATTCAATTCACAAGACTTGACTCAACACATTCCCTCCACTTTCAAATGATATATCGGCAGTTTGAAGTGATGACTGTCACAAATAGACCTTTAAAGCATGACGATCCAAATAATGTTTCCAAATCAATCTCTGTTTCTTCATCATCACAAACAACACAAATAGAAAATGAAGCATCCATACATCTCCTACAATGACAGCAAAGCAATGTCAGAAATATGTCAGTCCATCCACAGAATCAATCTTTCCTCTTTTGGAATTTTATGGATTGTAGCATTTCTCAGTTATAAAAGCATAACTGCTAATTATCTGTTTTTTGATGACAGAATGTTTTTGGAGTGTTCCTGAAATATTTTCCTATTATCATTGGTAAAGAATCATTCCACAATGCATATATGCCCCATGAATTAAAGGTAGAAGCTGCAACCCTCCAATTCTAGAAAGCAGGGAGAGCCTCTCTCTGCTGCCATCAGACTTTTAAATGGATCTACCTCATATTAAGTTGGTCTTTCTTTTCGCCCTAGCTATGATTGTAACTCTATATTCTGCACCCTCTCCTTTTCTTCTCTATAAATAATATGCTTTATGTAGCGCGCAAGAAACAATACTTTTCAGTGTATACTAATTCATGTAACAAATCAAATAATAAAAACAGTAAACTGGATCAGTAGTAAGAAAAATGCTAGAACTTATTATTAAGAACAAGGAAGCAGGGCCAATTGAAAATCATGATATAATTAGACAAAGTCAACATAGTTTTATAAAATGGAAATTGTGTTTGACAAATCTGTTATGGGTTTTTGAGAATGTAACAAGGGTAGATAAGGGAAAACCAATGAATATAATGTATTTGGATTGTCAAAAATCAATCTCTATAGTGAAAGGGCTTATTACACAAAACTGAGGCGGCGCAGTGGCTAGCACTGCTGCCTCACAGAGCCAGGGACCTGGCTTTGATTCCCGGCTTGGGTGACTATCTGTGTGGAGTTTGCACATTCTCCCCATGTCTCCATGGGCTTCCTATGGGTGCTCCAGTTTCTTCTAACAGCCTAAAAATGTGCAGGTTAGATTGATTGACTGCACAGTGTTGCTCCTTAGTGTTAGAGGGATGTCAGGGGGAATTAGTGAGGTCAATATCTGGGATAACAGGGATAGAGCTAGATTGTTGTCGGTGCAAGTTTGATGGGCCGAATGGCCTCCTTCTGTACTGTAGGGATTCTATGATTCTAAAAGCCTCATGGGTTGTTTAAAACACAAAATAAGAAGTCTCACAACACCAAATTAAAATCCAACAGATTTATTTGGTAGCAAAAGCCATCTGTTCAGATTGACACACCTATCTAGCATGATTTTCACACTGTGGGAGAAATCGAAGTACCAGAGGAAACCCACACAGATACAGGAAGAATGTGCAAACTCCATATAGACAGTGGCCCAAGCAGGGAATCAAACCCAGGTTCCTGGAGCTGTGAGGCAGCACTGTTAACTACTATACCTCTGTGCTGCCCACGGTGGAAATCAATAAGGATCATTGCTTAGACTTCAGTTATTATACTTTATATCAATGATTTTGATGAGGAAGTGTAATGCATTTTAAACATTTGCCGATGATATCAAATAAACTGCGAGGATACAAAGGTTGCAAGAACGTAAATAGATTGAGTGAGTGAGTAATTACGTCCCATGTTTCTGATTTTGAAGTCTAACCACAAAGTGACTTACTGATTACAAGGTGTAGCTTACTGAATGGCACTTTTCGTCCAACTCCACGTCATTACGTGAAGCAAATAAACACCATTTATTTCAGTGTTTATTTATTTCACCTGAGACACACCCATTTTAACCTTGGTTGTCTTTCTGAGTTCAAATCATGTTAGCATTTCCCCTGGGTCAAGGTATGCAAATAAATATTTTTTTAAGCTGATAAATATGCCCAATTATTTGATATAAGAACAGCAGGATAAAAATACATTTATGTATAAAAGAGATTATTAGATGGTTAAAGTGAAGAAAACATGTATAACAATATATGAATACTCTCTTTCCATATTATTTACTCAAAGCCAACTTTACTTTGAGGTCAATTCAACAATGTACAAATATTAATTTATTTCCAAAATGTTATATCATGTTGTTTCTGTTACAATAAATTGATATTTAGACTACAAGACATAGGAACAGAATTAGGCCTTTCAGCCTATCGAGTATACTCTGCCATTCAATCATGGCTGATTTTTTCCCCATAACCCTTGATCTCCTTATTAATCAAGAACCTATCTATCTTTGTCTTAAAGACACTGAATGACCTGATCTCCACAGCTTTCTGCAGCAAAGAGTTCCACAGATTCACCACTCTCTAGCTGAAGAAATTCCTCCACGTCTCTGTTTTAAAGAATTGTCCCTTTATCCTAAGATTGTGTTCTCTGGTTCCATATTTTTCTACTAGTGGAAAAATCCTCTCCACATTCACTCTATGCAGGCCTTGCAGTATCTTGTAAGTTTCAATAAGATCCCCCCTTATCCTTCTAAACTCCAATGAACACAGACCCAGAATCCTCAACCATTCCTCCTATGACAAGTTCTTCATTCCAGGGATCATTCTTGTGATCCTCCTCTGGACCGTTTCCAAGGCCAGTACATGCTTTCTTAGATATGTGGCCCAAAACTGTTCACAATACTCCAAATGAGGTCTAACCAGAGCCTTATACAACTTCAAAGTAGATCCCTGCTCTTATATTCTAGTCCTCTCAACATGAATGCTAATTGTATTTGCCTTCCAAACTGCAAACTGAACCTGCATGTTAACTTTAAGAGAATCTCGAACAATGACTTCCAAGTCTCTTTGTGTTTCTGATTTCCAAATATTTTCCCATTTAGAAAATAGTCTATGCCTCCATTCCTCCTTCCAAAGTGCATAACTTCTCCACGTTGTATCCCCTCTGCCACTTCATTGCCCACTCTTCTAATCTGTCCAAGACCTTCTGCAGCCCCCCTGCTTCCTCAATACTACCTGTCTCTCTACATATCTTTGTATCATCTGCAAACTTAGCAACACAGCCTCCAGTTCCTTCCTCCAAATCCAAATATATAGAATAATTGGGCACATTTATCAGTTCCAAAATTTAGAAAGTGAAATTTGTAAAAATATAAGTGAACTATGCCACTGAAAGCAGTTCTCAAACTCATACCTTTGCATCAAAATGGCATCAAGTACCCTTCATAGGCACACGTTTTACACATTTTTACACGGCAGTTTGCACCTCTGTCCCTTATACAATTGGGACAGCACAAGCACACTTCCATACTATGACAATGTTTGCAGTTTGCCCTATTAAAAAATTCAGTTTAATCTAAAACAGGCTCGTAATTTGCCTGATACTTCACCTATTTGGGTCAACTCTCCCATCTCGCACACTGTGTGACTGGGGAGGAGTGCAATATTGTTCAAGGGGCCATCCAGTTGATACGCAGAAGCAATGTTCTTGTTCTTGATAAAGTTTTCCAGCAGCCTGTGAGAAGGTTCCCTTATAACAGAGGAAAAAAAAATGAAGTTCAGTACTGGATATGAATGGAGATTTTAATAAGTAGTAACATTTTAATTCACAGGCACGTGCTCTGAAAAAGCTCATCTTCCTTCCCTTACTCTACAGTAATTAGCTCTCATGTTGCTGGTAAAGCAGAGAATTTCTTAGTTTTAAAACTAATTACCTCCCTCTCCATTCTCCAAAAGAGAAACTGCTTCCCTCAACCCTTTAGTCATACCACATCACCACAACTCACTGCTTGATCGGTTTTTCCCCATGTTCCCAATTATTTTGCCAATTACTTAAAATCGATATTGTTACTGATCCATTTTCCATCAAAATCAGTTTTTCTTTATTTACTCCACCAAAATCCTTCACAATTTTAAACACCTCTACTAAATCTCCCGTTAACCTTATACACGAATGAAATATGGCAGAGGCTGGAAGTATAAAATTAAAAAAAATACTGGAAAATGTAAAGGTCTGGCTGAGTCTTTGGAGAGAGAAGCAGGGTTAACTTTTCAGGTCAATGGCCTCTCATTGAAACCTTGATGAAGCATTAACTCTGTTTCTCATACTCTACAGGTTGCTTGCTGTATATTTCTGTTTTTATTTCAGATTTGCAGCATGCACATTTTTTTTTTCTTCACCATTATGTCGGGATTTACAGTCCAGGAGAGAAATGAAAACATTTCTGAGATCACAGCATCAAGAGCGTATCAGTTATTGAAAGCCAACTAAACTGCTGTCCAATTAGTTTGTGAACCCACCCATTCATCATGACCAGTTGTGGAGTGCAATGTATTTTAACAAGAACAGTCTAATCCCGTTGATATGAAATAATCAGTATTATTAATTATATATCAAGTGTATTTAATTATAAACAGATGGAGGGCATTAATTGAGTTTTCATTTGAGCGCATACAAAGAAACACTTATTGGTCTGGTTCAGTTTGGTGATGTATGTTTGTAATGTTGCACTTTGCAAATTTGTACATTTGTGTAATAGCTCAGGAACCAACTGAAAAGGAATGGTATTTTATTTTATAAAGCAAAAGTTAAACCGCAACATTGTGGTACATATACACAAGTCCCTTTGGGACAATAAAACACAGGACCCACTCAGGGACCGTCTGAAAAGGACTCAGGATACAAATTCCACCTGTTTAGGTAATTACTTATTACCAGGGAGCTCATATTCTATGAATCCTACTGGGAGCCAATACGGAATTTTGCATTTAAGTTCTGACGGTTATCACAAATACTGAGTGAAAAATGGCTCCAGGACTAACCTTTAGCATCTAGCCTTCTGGAATAGAATAAATATCAATTTCAAGTATACTTAGGTTTATGCAAGGAGTGCATGTTTATCATTCAGCCACAGCCTACTCAACCCATCTGCGTTTATAATGGAACCTCATCAGATACTGGCTGCAATATTACCACCCTGCTCGTCACAGGAATTGGAGTGGGTAAGGAGGTGGCACAGTGGTTAATACTGTTGCCTCGTATGTCCAGGGACTTATGTTTGATTCCAGCCTTGGTTGACTATCTGCGTAGGGTTTGCACTTCCCCCCTTGTTTGCGTGGGTTTGCTCTGGGTAATCCAGCTTCCTCCCACAATCCAAAGATCTGCCAGTTAGGTTGATTGGCCATGCTAAATTGTCCCTTAGTGTCAGGGGATTAACAAGGTGAATACATAGGGTTATGGGGATAGAGCCTGGGTGCAATTGCACTTGGTGCAGACTCAGTGGGCTGAATGTCAGTTTTGCCATTTTAATTTTAATGGGAAGGTCCGTTGGCCTCGAGCGGGATTTAACAGTTTCGGAACGAGCAAGGCTGTAAAATCCCGTTCATTATGTTATTCTTGATGAAACTGTGAAATGGCAGATTTTTAGGTATTGAATTGTTTATTAAATAACCAGTATTAAGTGAAGCAAAATGATTCATCATCTTACTTGATGTAAGACTGATTCACTGAAGTGGGCTGTTGTAGCATAATCACATAAAAATAATTTGTATTCATGAGAATAATTGAATCCACTGTAATTGTTTTGTATGTCCACCCAATGGGAAATAAAGCAGATTATCAATTCATTACAAGGCTTCCAATATTCTCTTGGCCTATCTTCAGACATGCTGAAGAAACACAATACAAAAGACATGAGCATCTGTTCCAGATCGTAAAGACATGTTGTTTAAAAGTCTACTTACAAGTAAATTTAGGCCATGGGAATCAACCTTCAGAAAATTAAAATGTTCAGACAATTTAAGTGAGTGATTGGCAACAATTAAACTAAGAAGATATCTATGGCAAACCCAAACTGATGAAAGCATTCTTTACTGGCACTATTTCCTTTTTGATGCAAAATCAGAGAAGTGCAGAGTTTTGTGTCAGAATATATTTAAAAAATTGCCAAATAGGGTTCTTGGTGGAATTTATCTTAATGTTTTGTTTTGATTTGCTGGTTCCCAAGTTAGGTCACATTTTTGAAAGAGACAGAACAATTTCACATATGGAGTTGGTGGTTCTTGGCAATAATCAGTCCCAGCCTTTGATGAACCTGGCTTTTTGTCTGTGGCTTTGTTACCTATTATCACAACCTTTAAGCAGTGATATTCCCATGGCTTTTTCACACTGTTTTCTGTGGGTGCACTACACTATATACTACTTGTCAGCGACATCAGGCATATTAAATCCTTATGCAAATTAAATGGATAGTAATCATTGTCATTAAGGTAAAGTATTTGACAATTGCATTGATAATAATAACAAAACTTGCACCAGTAATAGAATTATCACGCTTCTTGAATTCCTCAGTCGAATGTTCTAGGATTCTTTACACCCTGACTTCTTGTTTGTGTCTTGTTTGCAAAAGCTAGACTGCTGTGACAGTGTCTATCTTTATTCATAGCACACTCTAAAGGAGATGAGAAATCTTCCCTCACATTTTGTGTGAAGCCATTATCAATCAGTGAGAAAAGCTACTGAGTGCTTCAGTCAGCAAGGCAACAAAATGAAAGCTGGCTCAATAGCACCTGAATTACCTTGCATCTCAGGCTTAACATTTTCTTTTATTTGCCTGGATACTCTGAGGCTTTAAAAACAACTAAAAGATCCCAAACTACAAGAGTTATTTCAGAGATTTTAAATATAAGAAACACTATTCATGGAGTGGCAACAGTTTTAGATTAAGTCAGGCCGTTCACAACCTTGGAGTCACATTTGGACATGAAATGAACCTTTGGTCTCACATTTGTACCATCGCTAAGACCACCTATTTTCATCACTGTAACAGTGGCCCGACTTCTTCTCAGGTTCAGCTCATCTTCTGTTGAAAGCCTTCTTAATAGTGGACCTGATTCTTCTGACAAACTCCCGGCTGATCTCCCACATTCTACCCTCTGTAACCTTGAGGTCTTGACTGTCTGTGTGCTAAATGGCTGAATGTCCCATTTCCCCTACCAGCCTGGGTTCACTGAACTAAATTGACTTCCTGTCAAGCAATGTCTCGATGATAAAATTCTCACCCTCATTTTCAAATACCTCTATGGCTTCACCCATTCCTACGTCAAAAATCTCTACTAGCCCTATAATCCTCTGAGATATTTGTGCTTGTCTAATTAAAGTGTCTTGTGCATCCTCAATTTTAATTGTTTTGACATTGGTGGCCATGCGTTCATCTGCATACATCTTAGATTCTGGAATCACTTCCTTACTCCTCTTTGGTCCTCTGCCTCAATTTCCTCTTTTAATACATTCCTTAAAATCTACCTCACAGAATTCCCATTGTGCAGAAGAGGCCATTCAGCCCATCAAGTCAGCACTGACTTGATGACAGATTAAGTGGAGATGGGATAATTTGTTTTAACTGCAGGATTATAATCTTCATGACAGGGTCTCAACCACTATTTCACCTATAAAGGCCAGAAGCTGTGAACTTCCTTTATCTTCAGTGAACCAAGAGATAAAATCCTTTAGGCCAGCAGCATTTCAATCACCATCTGAATAACTGTTTGAAGAAATGACCTTTTTATTAACCATCTCATTTATGAGCATGTTCTTTCAAAATAATATTTTCTTGTCTGTGTGTCTGAGAAGTGGATGTTTGTTATGTTTAGATTTGAAGTATTGTGAAAAATCAATGTTGACTTTGATTTAAACTGAAGAAAGTGTGTTTTGCAGCCCTTTCTTTAGAGGCACAGCTCTCAAGAAGTTAAAACACTCCTTCCAACAATGCGTCATGTTGTGATCAGTTGAAAAGGGGAAAATTATAATAAAGGATAATAAAGGAAAGAAAATAAAGTGACGGTCACTGACCATCCCATACCTTACTAAAATTAATTTACAAAAGTAACACTTCTCTTGGTGATTTTATATGTTTTCTTTCTCATTTCATAATAAATAGAATTCTACATCTATAAATTTAATTTTATACACCAGTGTTCCCAGTTGCTTAGCAGTATAATAAATGGCCAATTTATAACTTTGGAAAATGTTTGGAAAATACAATTTTTTTTGGATTTCATTACTGACTGGATGTTGCTCTGTTGGCAACAATGGAGTCAGGCATCTCATTACAGTTCTTTGCACTCACCGACATTCTTTGGAATTGAACTAGAATTTAGCATCAACATTATGAAACCAAAATAGTTTGTGCCTTTATAGGGATCTTTGTAACAAGACAAAGGACTATGTATCTCCTCAATCAATCAAATTAGAAAACTATTAATCAGTAGCACACTGAATTAATGAACTGTCATTTAGAATATTTAATTAAATTTCAAATCTGATACAGACATCAAAATGGATGAAATTGAAGCTGGGATTGAGACAGAGAGGGACATAGGATAGAAACTTGCTATTGTTATACCTCCAACAATGATTAAAACCTAAAAGAATGACTGTTCACATAGGTGGCACAGTGGTTAGCACTGCTGCCTCACAGCACCAGGGATCTGGGTTCGATTCCTGTTTTGAATCACTGTCTGTGTGGAGTTCGCTTGTTCTCCCTGTGTCTGTGTGGTTTCTTTTGGGTATTCCAGTTTCCTCCCACATTCCAAAAGATGTATAGGTTAGGCTCATTGGCTATGCTAATTTCTCCCTCAGTGTACCCAAACAAGTACTGGAGTGTGACAACTAAGGATTTTCACATTACATTACAAAATGTAAGCCTACATTATGCTGAAACCATAGAATTAACATAATGTTTGCTCAAAGAACTAGAGGCGAAATGAAGAGATATTTCCTTATGGAGGATGTTTTAAACACGCATCGCCTTAAAGAATGATAATATAGCACTTTAAGATCTTTTAATTAGATGCATATTTCATACAATCAACAGTACAGAAGGAGGCCATTCGGCCCATCGAGTATGCACCGCCCATAATCCCACAAGCCCCTATTCCTGTAACCTCATATATTTACCCTGCTAATCCTCCTGACACTAAGGTCAATTTTAGCATGGCCAATCAACCTAACTCACATCTTTCTTTGGACTGTGGGAGGAAACCAGAGCACCCAGAGGAAACCCATGCAGACACAGGATGATCATGTAAACCCCACACAGACACCTGAGGCCAGAATTGAACCTGGGTTCCTGGTGCTGTGAGGCAGCAGTGCTAATCATTGTATCACCGTGCCATGTAAAGGGCTAATTTACAGAGAAAAAAAGCTGCAGTGTGGGAGAAAATTGAACAGTTCTTTGAAAGAGGTAGTGCAGATATGATGAGTTGAATGGCCTCATCTTCTGCTATAAGACTATGATTCCACACTGTTCTAGTGTTTTCGTATATAAATCTTTACAATTTGTGAAATAATAGCACAGGAAGATGTATGCAATGTTTGAGATGAACAGTGAGAGAGAGAGAGAGAGAGACTAAG
This sequence comes from Sphyrna mokarran, assembly GCA_024679065.1. NCBI lineage: Eukaryota > Metazoa > Chordata > Chondrichthyes > Carcharhiniformes > Carcharhinidae > Sphyrna > Sphyrna mokarran. Next base: position 45,503,075 of record JAGIQG010000003.1, on the reverse strand, counting down.
AAAGGGAGAAAATTGTTGATACATGTAGTGAAAAGAGACATACCAGAATGTGCACTGCTAATGTCATTCCTCCATGCAGAAGTAGCTCGGAGGGATCCACATGGAAATTCACAGCGGTTATAATTTGTTAATGTAAACGATGCATGGATGAGTAGTATTTCAATGAAATTTCTCCAGTGGAAATCTTGCAGAAACAGCACAAACAGCCATTTATGCCATTTCTTGGATGTTTTGCCTGAAGTTATAGTGGGAGAACAGAACAGCTGCTAAAATTCCCCAATTTGTAATAAAACACTTTGCAGGACAATTTTGCACAGCCACCAGAGGGCAATCTACTGCTACAGATCCATCAGAGCCATCCAAATGCTGGAATTTATTTAAGTTCACCACTATCAACCCAACTAAAATAGCTAGTGAAAGCATTATGTTCCAAAAATTCTTCATCATTGCTACTGTCTTTTGAATTGTAATCAACTGGCTCAATGGCATGTCTTTTAAACTTCACAGAGATGAAATGTCCACGATGGCTGACAGATAAAACTGCCACCCTTTTTCACCACTGTGGCACTGCCCAAGGGTCAGGCTCACATGTGAAGTCCTCCACAGCCAAATTTCTGAATGACATTCATAGACAGGACCCAGAGATGAATTAAGAATATGTGGATGTGAAATAGTCGAGAGATTCCCTCAGAGTAAAGCTACACACTAGCAGTGAATCAGTACTTAAGGAAAGGAAGTAACTGGAGAGAGGAATTTGAGAAGGATCTAAGAGTAACACTGCCAGATCCTGTCACTACATCATCTACTGTAATTCTGATAAAATAATTCACTAGCTCTGCAGTTCCCATTAGAACAAGAGCAGAAGGACCAAAGAATCTATTTGAACTGATATAAATAACACAAACGTAATAGCCATTATTGTTAAAATAAATCAATAAAACCAAGCAGAGATGGGATTTTAGTATGTTGAATGAGCAGAGTCAGAGTCAGAAACAGGTAAAGGCAACTAGAAAAGAAAAGCATCTGAATTTGGAGCAGAGAATGAGAAACAAATAAATGGCAGCTCAAAGTGAGATCTGTTTTTGTTCATCTTCTCACTCTTACATTCCCTAAACAATTTCATACTTAATTGTCTTGTTTTCTCTATGGCACTTTGGAAGCAAATATTAAAATGGAAAGGTCCATTTAACAAAATAGTGAGTGCCTCCCTTTGTCTCAGATTCATGAGTAAGTATCTTCCTCTGTCTCAGATTTTTCAGTGGATCCAAAAATAACGATCCCCACTAAAAGCCCCACATTTACATCTCATAGCTTGTTCACAATGCAAATTATTCAACTATGAAAGGCACATCATTGCAATAGATTGTACCATACTCAGTAGCACAATTTCCTCTATGTCGCAGAGCACAATGGTCTGTAATAGGCAGTAGCGGCAAGTAACCAGCAGGAAACAGGCACGGCTGAATATCCTCACCCTCATGAAGGGGATGGTTCTGGTTATCATTAACTTACCCCAGAATTGTCACCTGGTCAAGTCCTCATGAGACAATATGAAGTGCAAGAGAAACAAGAGACAGACAAAGTACCATCACTTGATGACACTCAGGAGTTCTGCTGCAGAGAACTCAGATGAAGACTTTGATAAGGTACTTCAGAGAAAAAGGTTTGATGGGCATGCAAATGAATGTTTGGCACAATAGCAGGCCTCTCAGGAAGCTTGTTTTATTGTCAAGAAGCATGGGCTACTTGCCTTGTGCATTGTTATGCACAGACTTTGAAGCCCATCTTGTTCAGCATGCAAGTGTTGGCAAACTCCATTAGAACATTTGCCGATCAGGTCATGATCAGTTGTAATGGCCACTGTCTCAGCTTCCATTGGAGTACAACCAGAAAGTCACCCACACTCTGAATGCTGCAGTGGTGAGGTTCTGAAATCACCGCATGCCCAGCTTCATATCTTGCAGACTCAGACTACTGCCATCCTAACTGTGGACACAAGAGCTCAAATGGCCCTGCAGGGTATCAGCAGTCTGAGATCTAGTAGGTTACTAATATTGCTAAGGAATGGTAGTGGCACTGTGCAGCACAACCCTAATGTCCTCCCTGACGGAGACAGTATTTGCCTTTCCACCAAAGCCACACGGTCTTTGCCCCTGCTGCTTTCTGTCAACCAGCCAGTGCAAACTGCTGCATCCCAGGCTGAGATATTGTAACCTGAAGCTGGGCCTTCTAGCCCACAGCTGCTAAAAAGCACCCAGCAAGGTCACCTACTGTCTCCTCCACTGAAAGATATCAGGTTTTCACCAGCCATGTAGAACCCATAGGAGAACTAGATCAGGCAAATATACTCACAACACAGACAACTCGATCATTGTAAGGAATATTAAGATGGTTAGTTAGATATAAATGTTTCATCATTATTATTGCATGACTTTTATATTCCAGATGAGGTGGAAATGCACAACAACTTCAAATTTCTAGGTGTCCAGATCACCAACAACCTGCTCTGGTCTCTCCAAGCCAACACTATAGTTGAGAAAGTCCAGCAACACCTCAGCTTTACCAGGAGGCTAAGAAAATTTGGCATGGCCACTATGACTCTCATCAGTTTTTACAGATGTACTACAGAAAGCATGCTTTCTAGTTGTATCACAGTTTGGTATGACTGCTACTTTGTCCAAAGACTGCAAGGAACTACAAAAACTTGTGAACGAAGCTGAGTCCATCACACAAATCAGCTTCTCATTCATTGACTCCACTACACTTCCCGCTGCCTCAGATAAACAGCCAGCACAATCAAAGAGCCCACCATCTTGGACATACTCTCTTCCACAGCAGAAAGTTACAAAATTCTGAGATCATGGTCTAACCAACTCAAGAACCATCTTCCCTGCTACCATGATATCAGACTTTTGAATGGACCTATCTTATATTAAGTTGATCTTTCTCTACACTCTAGCTATGACTACAACATTACATTCTGCACCCTTTCCTTTCCTTCTCCTCTATGTACTCTATGACTGGTATGCTTTGTCTATATAGCACTCAAGAAATAATAGTTTTCATTTTATTGCAATACATGTGACAATAATTAATCAAATCAAGAATTGTGGTCAAGTGCTGCTAACATGATGGTCCAGACAGCATAGAGCAGGTAAGGTGGGGGTCTATTGTACAATGGAGATATGGGATTCTGTTCACAGGTGATCATGGACATCCTGATCAGGAAATGAATACATTACTTTTCTCGTTTCTTCTCCTGGTTCTGAGCCAGTGGTACAACTTGTGCACTCATGGTGACTGGATGGTGAAGGGTACAGCAGATCGTCAGAAATTGAGACACATGCTCCAGTGAGTACTAGAGAGCACCCGCCCATATTGTGACCCAATCAACAGAATAATTGCTTCAGTGCTCCATCAGTCTGCTTGTGACTGTGTGTGTTTGGGTTTCATAGTAGTGTAAAGAGGTGATACGCGGAGAACCCTTGTCATTCAGCAGCCATCCTAATGTTTGGCTTAATAACTGATAGACTGAGAAACAACTGTTGAAAAATGAAAGCATGATGACTACTGCTGGGATAGCAGGCATCTACTGGCACTATAATTTGTGGAGCATGGTCACATACTAGCTGATATTCAGCAAGTTGGAACATTTGTGGTTCTCATACATCTCAGAATTTAGATGCATTTTCTGCAAAGGTATATGTTTATAGATAATGACACCTTGTCCTATAAGGAAGTATACTACCCTGACAAAGTCATGTGTATACTCCATCTGCTTCTCCCTGTTCAGGTAGAACGCAATGAATACTTCTATCCTTGCACAAAGATTGCCTTTCACCTCACTGATGCAGCAGTAGACACCAAACTGAGACATATCACAGATATTGCATGGTGGTACAGTGTGGTTAACACTGCTGCTTCACAGTGCCAGGGACACGAATTCAACTCTAGTTTCAGGTGACTATGTGAAGTTTGCATGTTCTCCACATGTCTGCATGGGTTTCCTCCATGTGCTTCGATTTACTCCAAAGATGTGTAGGTTAGACGGATTAGCCACAGCATATGCATGTGATTACAGGATAGGGTGCGTGAAGGGCCCGGATAAGATACTCTGTCAAAGAGGCAGTGCAAACTCAATAGGCCAAGCGCAGGGATTCTATGATTCTACATTGCCTGTTTCAGCCTGGAAGAGTCCCAGCACAAATCCACAATTACAATCACTTTCATAACTGCAGTCTTCACCTCGCTTTGTGGCCACAGCTCTGCAAGAGGTAGTAGAGTTCTGTGAGCACCTCCTTCATAAAACAATAATGACATGTAAACTGGCTCTGGCTGAGGTAGACTACGAAAATTGCTTTATGTGGATAAAGATGCTGGCTGAGAGCCCTCCTCTCTTTCCTCGTTCCAACTCTTTGAACAGTTTGTCCTCATCTTTACTGTCTCTGTTCCAACTCTCTGGGTGTCCTTGTTCACAAGTCAATGAAAAGTAACATGCAGGTGCAACAAAGAATTAAAAAGGCAAATGGTATATTGGCCTTTACTGCAAGAGGATTTGAGATCATGAGTTGTATAATGCTGTAGCACAGTTTTGCTCTCCTTACCCAAGGAGAAATATACTTGCTATAGATGGAGCACAACAATGGTCCTTGGATAGTGAGATGTCACGACGTGGAGATGCCGGCGTTGGACTGGAGTAAGTACAATAAACTGTCTCACAACACCAGGTTAAAGTCCCACAGGTTTATTTGATAGCACAAGCCACACTGCTCCTTCATCAGATGAGTGGGAGTTGTGTTCCTAACAGGACATATATAGACACAAACTCAATTTACAAGATAATGGTTGGAATGTAAGTCTTTACATGTAATCAAGTCTTAAAGGTACAGACAACGTGAGTGGAGAGAGGGTTAAGCACAGATTAAAGAGTTGTGTATTGTCTCCAGCAGGCTTAGTTAGTGAGATTTTGCAAGCCCAGGCCAGTCGTTACAGATAGTGTGACATGAATCCAAGATCTTGGTTGAGGCCATCCTCACATGTATGGAACTTGGCTATCAGTTTCTGCTCAGTGATTCTGCATTGTCGTGTCTCGTGAAGGCCACTTTGGAGAAAGCTTACCTGAAGATCAGAGGTTAATGCCCGTGACGGCTGAAGTGTTCCCCAACAAGAAGAGAATACTCCTGCCTGATGATTGTCAAGCAGTGTTCATTCATTCATTGTCATAATGTCTGCATGGTCTCCCCAATGTACCATGCCTCAGGACATCCTTTCCTGCAACATATCAGATAGACAATGTTGGCAGAATTGCATGTGTGTGTATTGTGTATCTGGTGGATGGTGTTCTCACGTGAGATAACTGCATCTATGTCAATGATTTGGCATGTCTTGTAGAGATTGCTATGGCTGGGTTGTGTGGAATTGTGGTCACTCTTCTCCTTAAGGGTGGGTAGTTTGCTGTGGACAATGGTCTGTTTGAGGTTATGTGGTCTACCATGGGGAAGGCATGGTCTCAAGATAAGACTCAGACAATTTAGCACTGAGAGGTGGTGGAAGAACTTCTTCACTCAGAAGGTAGTGAATCCTTCAAACTTTCTGCTCCATAGGGCTGTGGAAGTTCAGTCACTGAACATTCAAGAAAAATAATTCTAGTTATTAAAGACATTAAGGGATATGGGGACAGTGTAGAAAATGGCAGATGATTAGCCATGATTTATTTGAATGGCAGAACTGGTTTGACAAGCTAAATGGGCTACTCCAGTTCCTATTTTGCTTCTCATCTTAAAGCACAGGGAACTGATAAGTGTAGCGGCTATGACAAGTGGTCTCACCAGAATCCGTGAAGTCACAACCAACACCTTCTTTATGCCCAGCTCCACTTTCTCTCAATTTTGACCCAAGTTCGCAAGCCAGAAAACGCTTCGACAAACTCAAACAGGGCTAGCAGAAATTAGCCAGCTACCAGACTACAGGACAAAAGTGGACGTACTCTTGGAAGCTGAACATATGTCCAGCTCGGCATGTTTAGCCAGAGTTCTGAGGGCAAAAGTGTCAGTGCTGATGTGAAATCAGTGTTTCACATTGACTGACACTATGATCTGCTGATTCTGTACACTTGTGGTGCAAGCTCCAGGCCCTACAGAACCCATTAATCAGGATTTTCTGGTCCTGTCAATGGAATTTCTCATTAACTGCACTCTTCACCACAGAAAGCCCATCAACAGGACAGCATGAATAGCCAGGGAAATTCTGGCCATCAACTTTACGGAGGCTCGCAGGCCCAGGCAAATATTTCTAAAATATAACATCTACAATGATAATCTAATAACTCAAAACATTGCAATTGCAATGTAAGCCATGATTCCCATTCTCTCCCATTCCCAATAAGTCATTGCTCACAAATTCTATCCACAATTCAACAATGTCAAGTACATATTTTGATTAAAGCAATGAAAATGTCTGATGATAATAATTAGCTCCGCACTGCTGTGACCATGTTTCCTGACATTGCCCTCAGCCTGTCACTGGAAAAAATGGCCCAAGATGGGAGCAAATCAACAAAGCAGCTCAACGCATTGTGTTCCAACTTCCCAGAGTCTTTATCTTCAATCTTGCATCCAAGGGCCTAGTAGGAATCCCTCCATATGAAATCTCACCTTGCTGCCCAAAGCGTTTGAATCTTTCTTGACAATGCTCCTGTGAAGCATCTTAGGAAATTTTACTAATTTAAAGGCACTCCATGAATAAACGTTGTTGTTGTGGTTAGCTGAAGAATAATTAAACTATCGGCACAAAAGGTAGCCTGTTAAAGATGCAAAAAGTCTTAATTTCTAAATTTTAAATTAATTTGAATACTGCTGAAAAGGAAGACCTGTTGCTGAAGCTTCCCCTTGCAGTGATCAGGAAAAATGCAAGAATACCAAATTTCAAATGGTGAGACCAATTTATATGACAGGAGAACAGTGTGTCAATTGTTTTGCAAGTCAGCTCTGATTGGTCGAGAAATTGCCATGGCGAAAGTAATGGAGATGTATTGGCTTCCTAAGTTCTCTGGAAATTCAAAGAAGATGCAAAACTTAAGTATGTTCCTTTTATTTCCAGAAAACAGGTTCTTCCATTTGAATTTATGTTGTTTCTAGCAAGTGTAAAAAAGCCACACTACAAATTCCCCTGATTAATTTAAATTGGTAATTAAAGTAACTATTAGCACTCTGGATTTTTCAGCAAGTGCTGCCCAACCTTGGAAATCACATCCGTCAGGAGATGTTTTGATTCAGATTTTGTAAGCATGGGCTGGTTAAGGACTGTCTGTATTCTGCCTATTATGAACAATAAGAAGTCTCACAACACCCATGGTTAAAGTCCAACAGGTTTATTTGATCTCACAACCTTATGGAGCATTGCTCCTTCACCAGATGAGTGGAGAGTTAGCATAGTAAGAAGTCTCACAACACTAGGCTAATGTCCAACAAGTTTATTTGGTAACACAAGTTTCAGATGAATGGAATGAAGGAGCAGTGCTCCATAATCTCGTAATACCAAAGAAATCTATTAGATTTAACTTAGTGTTACAAGACTCTTACTGTGCCCATCCCAGTCCAACACTGGTATCTCCACATCAGAAGATGTGAAGGCACATGGACTTTAGTAAGGCTTTTGATAAGGTGGCCCATGGAAGACTTCTACAGAAAATGCAGATGTGTGGAATAGAGGGTGATTTAGCTAATTGGATTAGGAATTGGCTGGCAGATAGAAGACAGAGGGTGGTGGTTGATGGGAGATATTCATCGTGGAGTTCGGTGACAAGTGGTGTGCCTCAGGGGTCTGTTTTGGGGCCCCTGCTGTTTGTAATTTTTATAAATGATCTGGATGAGGGTATTGAGGGATGGATCAGTAAATTTGCAGATGATACTAAAGTTGGTGGTGTGGTAGATAGTGAAGAGGGGTGTTTTAGTTTACAGAGTGACTTGGACAAGTTGCAGAGCTGGGCCGAGAGGTGGCAAATGGAGTTTAATGTGGAAAAGTGTGAGGTAATGCACTTTGGCAGGAACAATAAATGTGTAGAGTATAGGGCTAATGGTAGGGCTCTTAATAGTGTTGAGGAACAGAAGGATCTTGGTGTATGTGTCAATAGATCCCTGAAAGTAGGCAGTCAAGTGGATAAAGTTGTTAAGAAGGCATATGGAGTCTTAGCTTTTATTGGTAGGGGGATTGAATTTAGGAGCCGCAGCATCATGTTGCAGCTGTACAAAACTCTAGTGCGGCCGCACTTGGAGTATTGTGTGCAGTTCTGGTCGCCACATTATAAGAAAGATGTGGAGGCATTGGAGAGGGTACAGAGGAGGTTTACTAGGATGTTGCCTGGTATGGAGGGCAGGTCCTATGAAGAGAGGTTGAAGGATTTGAGGTTGTTTTCGTTAGAAAGGAGGCGGCTAAGGGGGGATCTTATTGAAGCATATAAGATAATTAGAGGTTTGGATAGGGTGGACAGTGATAGCCTTTTTCCTAGGATGGAGAAAGCTAGCACGAGGGGACACAACTTTAAATTAAGGGGTATGAGTTATAGGACGGATATCAGAGGTAGGTTCTTTACTCAAAGAGTGATTAGGGAGTGGAATGCCCTGCCTGCAGCTGTTGTAGATGCGCCAAGTTTGGTGGCGTTTAAGAGGTTAGTTGATAAGTATATGGATGAGAAGGGAATGGTTTAGTTAGGAGGGGCATTGCTTTTTATTTTGGTCGGCACAACATCGAAGGCCGAAGGGCCTGTTCTGTGCTGTATTGTTCTATGTTCTATGCTGCTCTATTAGATTAGCCAATTACTAGGACATATGACAAATTCATACATAGAGTTGCTCAATATTTTGGCAGAATGTTTTTGTGGACTGACAGCAGCTTACCATTAGTTAAAAATATCCCTCATCTAATCACAGCAAAATAGCAATATGAAATGGCTTCCTTAACCTGTTGTTCAAATTTTAGTCTAATTTGGGAACATATCTTCAGTACAATTGATTAGGGGGATATTTGGCAAAAATACATTCATATTGGGGGTGGTACGGTAGCACAGTGGTTAGCACTCACAGTACCAGAGATCAGGATTCGATTCCCAGCTTGGGTGACTGTCTGTGCAGAGTATGCACATTCTCCCCTGTGTGGGTTTCCTCCAGATACTCTGGTTTCCTCCCAGAAAGACACGCTGATTAAATGCATTGACCCGAACAAGTGCCAGAGTGTGGCAACTAGGGAAATTTCACACTAACTTCATTATAATCTTAATGTAAGACTTACTTGTGACTAACATATAAACTTTAAACTTTAAAAAATACACATGCCTATTCTATTTAAACATGAAAGTTCCAGTATTTACAATGAGACGGAGAAGTTCAGCAATCAGAAAACGAGAATAACCCAGAAGTCCTAGTCAACTTGATACCAGAGATTCATTTAAATTCATTTCCTCTGTATCCTAACCAGCAGCCAGCCAGAGTGAGAGGCTGCTCATGAGGAAGATTTGCCACACACCTACCAGCAACATGTGTGTGGCAAAGGATGTCTGTGTAGTGGGGTATGATTGCAGAAAAAGATACAAATTAGCTTGGAGCGCCAGAGCCCTCCAATCTGCTCAAACGCTTCAAAATCTGGCCATTTTATCAATGCAGTGAATTTTTCCATTTTTACCATCTGTAGTTCTTCCACACTTTATCACACTGTCATCCAGTGAGTTTCTTATGTGTACTGCAATGCTCACTTCAACAAGAAATTCCTTTTTTTAAGAGATGTTTTTCATCAATGTTTCCTTCTGATTTCAATTGCAAGTTGTTTGGATATGTAACAAAATATGATACATCAACCTTTTCTTATCAAAGTTAGTTAGAAGTACCTGAATCCTTAACAGGGTAGAAAAGCAGCCTTTAATCCGGGTTTGCATGTGCATGTCTCCTCCGAAGACAGGATCAAAAATAAAAGCTGCTGTAAATTCATTCTAAACATCCCAGTTGCACAGTTATTGTAAAAATACAGTTGTCTCTCAACAAAATAATCTGTGATCTTATACAGAACATACATTGACCCACTGTGCATAGATACCTCTTCATAACATATCTCTCACTAGAGCAGGCTTCCACAGATGGCCTTACAACTAAACTCACTTCACACATCTTGGATGGGATTTTCCATGCAACTCATCGTGAAACAGAGATAGCCTGCCATCTAACAGCGGGGGGATCATTTTGCATGTTCCCACAGTTGTCATCGGGGTCTCTTTCTGAATGCAAACTCACTCTCCCCAACCCCACCACTGTGAAGCCCATGACTCGGGAGTGGGCCATTACTAGAACTGGAAGATCCAGTGGCTGTGGCCGGTTGGAAGTTTCAGTCACTGAAAACTAAGTGGCTGAGCTTTGCTTAATATACATTTTCCATATCCTAAATGGTGAGCAAAAACGTTGAGACAGGCAAACAGAAATGGAGAAGGACGCATCAGATTGAGGAGAGAAAAAGAATGAGAAAAGGCAATGTGAAAAAGGAGAAGAAATGAAGTGTGAGGCAGTGGGAAAGGAGAGGATAGTAACAGTTAACATAAAGTAAATGTAAAGTTTATTTATAAGGCTTATTTATAGACTTATATCAACATGCAATGAAAGTACTGTGAAAATCCCCTAATCGCTAGACTGGCACCTGTTCGAGTATACCAAGGGAGAATTTTGCACGACCAATGCAGCTAACCAGCGCATCTTTGGACTGTGGCAGGAAACCAGAGCACCCGGAGGAAATCCACGCAGACACAGGGAGAACATGCAACCTCCACAAAGATAGCGACCTAAGCTGGGAATCAAATCCAAGTCCATAGAGCTGTGAGGCAGCAGTTCTAACCACTGTGCCACAATGCCATCCTCCAAAACCAAAGCTTTTGTTTTGAATCCTGTCTTCAGGGAACACACACACACACACACACACACACACACACACACACACACACACACACACACACACTACAAAATTGGATTAAAGCTGCTTTTCTACACTATAAGGGTTAGGCACTTCTAACTAGTTTTGATAAGAAAATGTTAATGCATAATAGGGCATGTAAAAGGAAAGACAGCTTAAAGAGAGTGTGGTCAGAAACAAAAATAAGTGAATAGATTGGAAATTCATTTTATAGCAACATCCCTCTGAATTATGCAGCCAGTTCTGTTTACCTAGAGCTCATAGTGACCTCTAGCTCTAATCTTGCATGGCTGCTACAAGAGCATACAGCAAAATGTTGCATCCTTGTTCTAAGTTTATGTTTAAGTTTATTTATTAGTGTCACATGTACGCTTCCATTAACACTGCAATGAAGTTATTGTGAAAATCTCTTAGTCGCCACAGTCCGATTCCTGTTCATCTAAACAGCAGGTCTTTTGGACTATTGTGAACAGAACATTAAGGGGACCTAGAAATTAGTTCTTAATATATACAGGTGTTGATTATTGTTTGGAAAGTTTCCACATTCTAGTTTGTTCTGCGCAGCATTTGAGTACAGTCATGCTGGCAAACAAAAATAGACATTACTAGCTTCCGATCTCAAACATTCTGTAATGCACATAGTTGGAGCAATGCATGAAAGGGAAAGTCACGTTACATGGACAGAACTATTTTACCCAAAACATTGCAACTAATATCTTGACTTGGTGAGGGTGATGTGTCAGGCTGGTACTAAAGTCTAGCTCAGACCATAATGTCACAGCAAGTCAGTGCAGTTGTAACTGTTCCTCTGAAAAGGTGCTAAAGTCTTCAATAATATAATGGATCAAGAAACAGCATGTGTACATGTTGATGCGCAGCATAGCATTCAATCCACAAGTTCTCCTTGTCTCTCTTCCTCACCTTTTTGTTTTACAGACCTCAGTACAGCTGGTGACTTAGTGCCTTGGCCCCCTGTTAAATTTGTATAATTACCAGCAAACAGTTGTGTAACCGCCATTTAGAATGTTGGCAAAAGCCCACTTATACATCAAGGATATGGAGGCATCATTACACATTGACAGATTATTTTGAAAACACTGTGTCTGCAGTGTATGAATTTCAAAACACTTCTTACACCATCTGGTAGGTGGATTTAGCATCTCCTGCCAAGTTTTTCTCTTGCTTTAGGATAGTTTTTTTTATTTATTTCACGATATTGCTTGCCAAACTGTTCCCATGGTGGTGTGGAGATACGTTACTGGATTAGTAATCCAATGAATGTCAGTTCAAATCCCACAATAGCATTTTGAGAATTCTGATTTAGAGACTGTGCAAAGTACCAGCAGAGTTGAATTCCCCAACACTCAGGTTCTGTTACAATTAATGCTCTAACTTTCCCCAAGTCACTTACATACTTGACTTGGTAGTAAGTCAAATTCCTAACTCTTTAATTTTTGGCCATTCATCCTTCATGATAGCTCCTGATTTGCCAGTTGCATCTCTAGCTATGTTCTGTATCTCCCCTCATTCCTCTCTGAATTCAATGTGTTGAAAAGACCCACATCTTATTCACTGGGCCCTATTCCTGTTGACCACTTCCCTTTGTGGCTGCTATGTGATGTTAGTCTTATCTTTCTAGTGGTATGCCTCGGGAATCAGTGTTGGGACCACAATTGTTTATGATTTACATAGCTGATTTGGAGTTGGAGACTAAGTATTGTGTGTCAAAATTTGCAGATGACACTAAGATGAGTGGCAGAGCAAAGTGTGCAGAGGATGCTGAAAGTCTGCAAAGGGATATAAATAGTCTAAGCGAGTGAATGAGGGTTTGGCAGACGGCGTACAATGTTGGTAAATGTGACGTCATCCATTTTGGTAGGAATAACAGCAAAATGGACTATTATTTAAATGGTAAAAAATTGCAGCATGCTGTCGTACAGAGGGACCTGAATGTCCTTGAGCAAGAATCACAAGGAGTTGGTTTGCAGGTCAGCAGTGAATTAAGAAGGCAAGTGGAATTTTGTCCTTCATTGCTAAAGGGATGGAGTTTAAAAACAGTGAGGTTATGTTGCAGCTGTATAAGGTGCTGGACCACACCTAGAGTACTGTGTTCAGTTTTGGTCTCCTTACTTGAGAAAGGATATACTGGCACTGGAGGGCATGCACAGGAGATTCACCAGATTGATTCCAGAGTTGAAAGGGTTGGCTTATGAGAAGAGACCGAGTAGACTGGGGCTACACTCATTGGAATTCAGAAGAATAAGGGGGAGATCTTATAGAATCATATAAGATTATGAAGGGAATAGATAAGATAGAAGCAGGCAAGTTGTTTCCACTGACAGTGAAATTAGAACTAGGGGGCTTAGCCTCAAAATAAGAGGAAGCAGATTTAGGACTGAGTTGAGGAAGAATTTCTTCACACAAAGGGTTGTAAATCTGTGGAATTCCCTGCCAGTGAAGCAGTTGAGGCTACCTCATTGAATGTTTTTAAGGCAAGGATAGATAAATTTTTGAATAATAAAGGAATTAAGAGTTATGGTATACGGGCACATAAGTAGAGCTGAGTCCATGAAAAGACCAGCCATGATCTTATTGAATGGCGGCGTAGGCTCAAGGAGCCAGATGGCCTACTCCTGCTCCTAGTTCTTATGTTGTTTCAAAAGTCACAATTAAATCAGCTAGAATCTTGTTGAATCAAGAAGTTTCTATGAGTCAAAGGCCTACTCCTGTGTTTCTTTCTTAGGATCATACGTTCACTGGACAGGCAGTCCTCTCTGTATTCTTGCCTGGTTGAATTTGAAGAGTTTCACACAGCTCAAGAAACCCATTTTCTGTCTGTAAGTGCTAACATTTTAGCAGAAATAATTGCTTCATTGAATATTTTAATTACTTGCCCAACTGATCCATGGGGATTCCTCACTCAATCAACCCATCAATCAATGATCTCTAAATCATCCTGTTGCAGCCTGCATATGGATGGGCTCATGTCAGCTTTCCAATCCAACATCACTTTTGAGGCTTTAGTAAATGCCACAACCAAACCCATGCCCCAACATCAGCGATTTAGATTCAGCCCTACATCTCCGTACCTCTCTATCTCTCTATGCACATTTAAGACACTCTTTAAGACATAAAAACATAAAAACTAGGAGCAGGAATAGGCCATCTGACTTCTCAACAGCTCTGCTATTCAATAAGATCTTGAATGATCTTTTTGTGTACTTAGCTTCACTTACCTGCTCACTCACCATACCCCTTAATTCCTTTACTGTTCGAAAATGTATCTACCCTTGTCTTAAAAACATTCAATGAGGTAGCCTCGACTGTATCACTGGGCAGGGAATTCAACAGATTCACAATCTTTGTGTGAAGAAGTTCTTCCTCAACTCAGTTCTATATCTGCTTCCCCTTATTTTAAGGCCATGTCCCTAATTCTAATTTCACCTGTCAGTGGAAACAACTTCCCTGTTTCTATTTTAGCTATTCCCTTCATAATCTTACACATTTCTGTAAGATCTCTCCTCATTCTTCTGAATTCCAAGAGTATAATCCCAGTCTACTCAGTCTCTACTCATAAGCCAACCCACTCAACTCTAGAGTCAACCTAGTGAATCTCCTTTGTACCCCCTCTAGTGCCAATATTTCCTTTCTAAAGTAAGGAGAGTAAAACTGTGCACAGTAGTCAATGTTTTTTAAACTTCATCCCTCTAGCAATGAAGGACAAAATTCCATTTGCAACACCAACTTCTTTGAGCTAGTCATTTGGCCCAATATCACCTTTTGTTCCATAATGTTCCATAAACACCTTGGAACAATTTATCATGTTAATAGTAATGGATGCAAATTATTCCTGTTGTTTATGATCAATAGAATTGGGAAAGTTTCTTGGGAAATTATGGATAAGTAGGAATTTCTGTGGCAGGTCAGTAAAAGATGCATCCTTTCAACTTATTCTGCAAGTGACCAAAAATGTTATGGCACCCTCAGCAGGACATAATGGATCAGAGTGTGGATAGTACAAGCAACTGCATGTTGTCTTGACTAATCACGCTGACAAGATTTAGAAATGAATGGCAGAATGGCAAAGGAAGTGCAAATTAGAATGTTACAAAGAGAGTAATCGAGAGAAGAGAAGAAAGATTGGGTTAAAAGAGAAAGAAATGAGAATTTTATTTTTAAAAAATCTCCTATAGCAGTTAAAATGTGAAAGAATGAGACTCTACATTTATAATAGATAATTTGTAGTGCCAGAGTTGTTGACTGGCAGTAATTAGCACTTATCACAGTGTTAAATGGTACCTCGACTTGGATGACTTTACTTTCTGTTAAATCATATCCAATGTTAAAGTACAGGAATTTCACACATTTCAATGCATTTGAATGTAGGGCCAGGGAGTGAGATGCCATTTTATAAAGTTAATTTCAGAGATGTGCATCTTTAATTGTAACTTCAAAACCTCGACATTTATTCACCCATCTGCCCTTGACTTAAGTTGCTGTAGCACTCACATTAAATAACAGTCAAAACTATTCGTCTCATCATTATTTTGACATTAATATTTGGTCAATGTTTTTATCATTAAAGTTCAATGTTCAGTTCACTTGTTATTTTAGAGGATTTTTGTAGTATTATTTACGAAGAGCCAGGAACTAAGACTTATGTGAATATATATCCAAAGGTGCCACTTTTAGTGTTGTATGGATGTATCTGTTGAGTGAGTTTATCAGTCCACCAGCCATACAGAAAGTAAAAAAAAATACACTCAATGAGCATTTTGAATTTAAAGTGTGAATATTTCTAACTTATGGGAACCAGAAGACACAACATGGTGGCACTAGGTTGTAAAAATACAAACATTTTAAATTAATTTAATGCTGAGTTAGATAGAAAAATCAAACTGAATTACTGCCAGAGAAAGAAAACAGAATGACTACTTCAGTAACAAAAACACACTTCCAGTCCAAATTTAAGTTTATTTATTTGTGAAACAAATAGGCTCACATTAACATTGCAATGAAGTCACTGTGAAAGTCCCCTAGTCGCCATTCTGTGGCACCTGTTCAGGGATACTGAAGGAGAAATTAGCATGACCAATGCACCTATTCTCCATGTCCTTCGGACTGTGGGAAGAAACTAGAGCACTCAGAGGACACACAGAGAACTCCACATGTTCATTGACCCAAGCCGTGAATCGAACCCTAGTCCTTGGCACTGTGAGGTAGCAGTGCTGACCGCTATGATACACTGGGAGGCTGCTAATGTTGTACAGAGATTTGAGAAGTGTTGAAATGACATTCAATAGCTTTCTAAAAGACACTAGTGAAGCGGAATGGGTCAACAACGGCCTTTTGTGGGCAAGAGAAAAAAATCGTTAAATTTATTTAATGGCTGGGAGCTGAGTAAAGATAACAGTAAAAACATATGCGATACTTTTGAGAAATTCAGCATACATCTCCAGCCAAATTCAAATCATCAGATATGAATTCTAAGGCTTGAGGGAGGAATAAGAACATAAGAATATAAGAAATCGGGGCAGGAGTAGGCCATCTAGCCCCTCGAGCCTGCCCCACCATTCAATAAGATCATGGCTAATCTGTAGTGGTTCAGTACCACTTTCCCGCTTCCTCCCCGTAAACCTTAATTCCCTTGTCAATCAAAAACCTATCCACTCTTGACTTGAACATATTCAGCGAGGAAGCCTCCATCACCTCATCAGGCAGAGAATTCAGAAGATTCACCACTCTTTATGTGAAGAAACTCCTCCGCAATTCTGATATCAACTGCCGCCCCCCCCTAATCTTGAGGCTGTGCCCTCTAGTCCTGCTATCTTTACTAAGCGGGAAGAGTCTCTCAACCTCTACTCTACCCATCCCCTTTATTATCTTATACGTCTCTATAAGATCTCCTCTCAATCTTCTAAACTCCAAAGAGTACAAACCTATTCTATTCAGTTGTCTCCTCATAATCCAAAGCTTTCATCTCCGGTATTAGCCTAGTAAACCTTCTCTGCACCCTCTCCAACGTCAATATATCCTTCCTCGAATGCAGTGACCAAAACTGCACACAGTACTCCAGCTGCGGCCTCACCAGCACCCTATACAGCTGCAACAGTATCTTCCTACTTTTATATTCTATCCTCCTAGCTATAAAGGCCAACATTGCATTCGCCTTCTTAATCACTTGCTGCACCTGCAGACTGTGTTTTTGCGATTTGTGCACAAGGACCCCCAGGTTTCTCTGCACCGTCGCATGCTGCGTCAGGTGAGCCTGTTGACAATTTCAGAACAGGATTCAAAAATTCTGTTTCTGCCAGAAAATGTAAAGTTAAGGAAATAGTTGACAAGCTGCTAGATCAGCTGACATGGGGCTCTGTGCACCCTGAAGCGAGGACAACGTTGCATTATCACAGGTTGTAGACATTCCAGGGCACACAAAGCCCCAAGCTGACCGATGAAGATGCTAATTGCACACATGGCTAACTTTCAGTAAGGTCAAGAGAAAGACAGACGAATTGATGCAATGAAGAAAAGAAACAACAAAGAAATGAACAGCAGACAGAGGGAAATGTGTGCAAGAGATATGGATGATCACATGCACTCACAGACAGAAGAAAATATCCAGCATATAGCTAAAAAGGAAGAACTTATGGAAAGCCAAATCACTGGGAAAAGTTGACCAGAACAAAGAAAGAAGATGGTAATGCAGTCATCAGAGACACAGCAACAGGATGAGTGAGAAGCAAAAAAACCTAAGACATCTATACCCTAGAAGATAATGATATTGAGTACACGATAGGTGTAGTAACATGAAATGTCTGGATGTGACAGTTCCCAAAGAAAAGAAATTGCCACAACCATTCAGATCAAAAAGAGTGGAAAATAAACATATGATCATAAATCTGAAGCTGAAGTTTAATGTTGGAGCATAGAGTAAGATCACTGCTCAGATTCTAGTCAAACTTTTGAGAAATTTTAAAAAGAGTGACTCAAAGAAATCTGCTTTGACACTGCACAATATCATGTTAATGGAACAAGGGGGAGATTTGATAGCTAAAGGAACCCAAGTCAGAGGGACACACAAAGGAATATATGTTAACCAAATGTCCTACATCACTGAAACAAATAGTTTTGCTTTCCTGGGGTTCAGCCTTTGCAAAGAGCTGCAGCTTAATCCAAGTATAAATATCCATCACCAAGTGAACACGACACCCACTGAAAACTGAGACAAATTAGAAATGATTTCAGCAAAGACACAGAGTGGCAGATGCTCTCTCAGTAAGTTTTGTGTCAAAATTCTGGAACTCTCTCCCAAACAACATTGTGGACGTATCTACACTACATGGTGGCTCACCACCATCTTCTCAAGAGCAATTAGGAAGAGGCAATAAATGCTGGTCTATCCAGTGATATTCACATTTTGAATGAATCATTCTAAAAAAGTGATCCAGGAATAGCCAGATTAGATAAAGCAAATGCAGCCAGCAATAGGGCTATATTGCTCCATCAGAGATAAAATCTTATTTGACAATTGTGTTCTGATAGACAGATCCGTAAGAATCACATTCAAAACAATGCAGGTCTAACTTCTCCAGAAGATACATGAAGGCCCCATGGGAATGGAGTAGTGTAAGCTCAGAGCCAAATTAGCTTGTTCTGGAGAAGCATGTAGAAACACATTGAAAGAATGGAGTCTACATATAATGTTTGACACAATTATAGAAGTACACAGCAGAAAGAAGATACCATAATGCTGAAGTATCATCCAGACCTCGGTACAGTGTGGAAGTCAATTTATTCACAGACAATCAAGAATAGTATCTTATATTGCAGACTAATATATAAAGTTTCCATTTATCTTAAAGGTGAAGGATCTGAATATTACAACAATGGTCCCAGCAGTATTAGTTCAGTTCAGGGAGCAAAGCATCTCTGAAAGAATAAGAAGTGACAATGGACCTTCCAGAGAATTTAAGAGCTTTGCTGAACAGTATGGGGTCAACATCGTCATCTCATCAGCACATTACCTACATGGATTGTAGAAAGACATGTCCAAACAAATGAGCAAACCCTTAAGGAATGCCAAGGCATGGAAGAAGATAAATCTTGAATTGTTATCGCTCCAATCTGTACCTCTCAAAGTTGACATGAACTCATCTGCAGAGCTGTTGAATGGAATAAAGTATAAAACTCTGCCAGGCAAAATGCTCTCTCTCTGTGACCATGTGGAAGCAAGAAAACAATTCATTGATGCACTGGTGGAAGATCAGCACTTCAACAAGCGTGCTAAAACCCCTGCCTGAGTTGTTGAAAGAACAACTTATCCATGTTCAGCTGAGACTTTAAGATCATACACCATCAGGCAAAAACATGGAAGCAAATGAGAAGAAACAGAGTCCATATTCAATCTACACTTGAGCTGGAAAAGCAGAAAAGATCATCAACAATATCAGCAACATCACTAACTACCCAAGATAACATCAGCAGCATCACCAACAGGTAGTGAAACATCAAAATGTCCCCAGCAAGTGACACAATATTTTATTACATCAGACACAACTCCTACAACATCAGGAGCAACATACACAACATTGCTTGTGCAGTGTGCCAACTCACCACTGAGAGGAATGAATGAAATATCTATGAGATGGAGAAGCATAACATCCTTCACCTAAGTGACATTTGAGTCATACTTTCAGTACAGGAAACCAGTTATAAAAAGCATTTGAGATGTTCAGTTTACTTATAAAAGTAGATTTTTAGTTTAGGAAAAAAAGTTAGTGACTGGAATAATTATATTGATATAGAAGCATTATATATTTTTAAAGAAAGAAGGAAGCGATATTGTTATTTTATTTATAAAGAGCTAGGAATTAATTGTTTTTGAATATATATCTACATATATGTATGTGTGCATAAATCACTGAAGTTGTCAGGACAGGTTGAGAGCATGATGAATAAAGTTTACGGCATACCAGGCACTATTAATGGAGAAAATATTAACATAAAGGCAAATAAGCTATGTTAACTTGTGCAGAACAATAGTTATGCCTCATATGTAGCATTATGTTTAGTTCTGAGTGCCATGCTTTATAAAGATAGAGCAAGTTCAGAAAAGATTCATGAGAATAGTCCCCGAGATGGGCAACTTCAGCTATAAATGTAGATTGGAGAAGTTAGCTGGGTAAATTGAATTAAAGTATATTTTGATTTGTGTGAATCACATTTCTGTTTTTTTTCCCTTTTCCTTTCCAACATCCACTCCCTGATGCCAATATTTTTCTATTTCCTGATCTTGTTTATTTTTCATTCACCTTTCCCACACTGCTAGTTACTGTCTATGAGAACATTGGTCCTGAAGATCATCTGTCTTGTGCAAACCACTTCCCAAGAGTCTGACCTCCCACACCACCAAGTATTTACTTGCTTATTCCTGCATTGATTACATTGTGATAGAGAGTTCTGGGTAAGTCCCAAGATTGCTACCTATGATACCCTGCTAATATCCTTCTGATCCTCAGAATTCCCTTTGTCGGACCTCAGTGACGTTCTAATACCTTTGGTTTCAAATTAATCATGACTCCTGCCTGTTTTGCTTCCCTTTCCAAAATATTTTGCACTGATTTTGTGCTACAATATTGCCTCTTTCTCAGTACTCTAATGTCTGTAATTCATTACTCACAGACAAACGTTCAGTGCTGTACCATCATGGGCTGTACCTTTGAGGGGACATGTCTGCTGCTGTCATGTAATAAATCAAGTGTTTGCTGTTGCCAAACTTACCAAGAGTCTCTTCTAGATTGCAAACATTTTCATTTGCTTTTCAAAATGAAGCCCTATTGGAAAGTTCCCATTAACCATTGTTTTTTTTTTGTCATACTACATCTTTCATGTTTTCTAAAACTTCTAAATAATGATCTCAGCATTGTATTTTTAGGGGAATCCCCTCTATTTTAATCTGGTGGCATTTCTTTCAATCACAAACACAATTTCTCCATCACAATCTAACATTACATAAAAATGTTCGCAAATGAACTTACCTGTTGGGGATCAGCGTACAGTCAATAGGTGGTGGCTTTGTTTTCGGAATGGCATAAAGGGGATATCTGTCGCCATGGCGAATCATAACATGCACCGACAGCAATTTATAGTCTGGTGGTGCATGGCCTAAGAATACAGTAATAAGTTACCAGTTAGTACAAAAAAAATTTGAGTCGATTAAAGTTGCCATAACAAAGAACCAATTATAGTATAATTTCATAGTTAACTTATTAAAATAGAAAACAAGGTAGATGGATTCAAGCAGCTTCTAGTACTTTATGAGTACACTATTATCACTACTGATCATTACTTGCCCTCTAATTGCTTGCCAGGAAACCCAAACAATCCTGCATAAACCAGGAGACCAATACGGCTAGTGATGTAGGATGCATTAGCTTCCAGGAGGGTGCAAATGAATCCTTTGAAGGACGTCCAGAAGTGGAAGTGACTGGGACGCTTGATACAGGATTTTTTTTCAAAAGTTTCACAAGTGTAGGGTTGAAAATGGGGAGAAATGCAGATATTCTCCATAGACGGTTGCCACTGAATTTTGAGAGCCCATTTTCACTCTTTTCCAACCTCACGCCATAACATGAAAACTTGCATAAACAACTAGCTATGTGGTTTGCTTTTGTCAATTATATTGAATTAAGCACATTAACCAGGAGGAAGTCTTCCAGGCAACCCTTTTTGGGAATTTTCTGAAATCCTTGCCTGAAATGTTATAGAATATATTGATCTTGTGCAGATACGCAAGGAGGTTTAAGAAAATTTATGGTCTGTGGTAACTTCAAGCTTCCAAAAAATAGGCAGCCACTACATTGCAGTTGCAGTTCTCCTCATTATCATTTCATATGTCAGTACTGAGACTTGAGCTCCAGTGTATAGAATCAAGAATCCTTACAGTACAGAAGGAGGCATTTGTCCCATTGAATCTGCACCAATAACTATCTCCATAATGCCACATGTTTACCCTGGTAATTCCCCTGACACTCTGGGGTTACATAGCATGGCCAATCAATCTATATCTTTGACATGTGGTAAGAAATTTGAGGAAACCCATGCAGACACAAAACATGCAAACCCTACACAGTCTCCCTGAATCCTTGGCGCTGTAAAGCAGCAGTGTTAACCACCATACCACCCTCATTGGTGTCTCAGGTTTGACACAGGAACAGGAATCTTGTGGGTACAAAGTCCCCACAAACTGATGCAACAGTGTTCTTAATCAGAGCTGAACCAAGATTTACTGATGGTGAGTTTGTTTTTGGTAGCATTCTAGGCTGAACCACTGGCTTCCAAACAGTGATTCCCAAGGTAAGATATGCCAAAAGAATCTGCAATAACATTGAAAATTGATTCATCACGTTGTAAATGAGAACTAAGTTTCATGATGGGCTGAGGGAGTCTCTTACTTCTGGCTGATCGAATTTAAGATTGGTTTGAGAACATCATAATAGCAGGGATCATGCTCTATAGTTCTGGCATTGTCCCAATATAGATCAAAGAACAAAGAACAACACAACACAGCACAGGAAACAGGCCCTTCGGCCCAACGAGCCCACGCTGCCATTTTAACATTGTGAATGCTCCCCTCTACCTATAACCTTTCAGCCACAGGGAAAACCAATAGCTGAATAAATGGAAAGAGAGACAGAGGCAAAGACATCACCCTATGGAAAAGGACTCATCCAATGCTCCAATTCACTCTCCTTAGAAGATTATACAAGAAAGAGTGAAGCTCAACAGCAGCCAAGCAGACAAAGTGGAAGTGCTGGCAGTATAAGGCATTCACCATGGATGTGTCATGGATGGATGGGACTCAACGAAAAGTGGCATTGTGCCATGATGTTGCTTCTTTCATTGTGAGGATGAATAGAAGATGCAGATAAGTAACGCATACCTACACTAATGTCAAGAGAAGCATGGATTGATATATAGATATATGTGGAGTACATGCATAAACTGATGGCACCTCCTTGGGAATAGTTGAAAAAACATATGACTGTTGGTACTGAGGGCACATATTCAAGGATGGTGCTGAAGGCATCGGGCAGCTGGAATTCAGAGGCATACATGGCTGCTTAAATCAGGGGCTGAAGACTTGCTTTTAAAGTGACAGCATGCAACAGATTTCCAATGCAAGACAAGTATTGGAATGCCAAACTGAATGCCAATTTAACTTCTATGATAGGAGCTCCTGGACAAAAATAATGTCAACAAGATGGTTACCAAGTCAGTGTTAAATTAAAGGAAAAATAGTCAGAAAACTATGCACTAATCTGAGCTTGTTAAGTTAAAAGGAGCATGGCATGGTGGAACAGTGGTTAGCACTGCTGCCTCACAAGACCAGGGACCTGGGTTTGATTCCAGCCTTGGATGACTGTGTGGAGCTTGCATGTCCTCCCCTGTCGATGTGGATTTCCTCCCAAACTCCAAAGGCGTGCAGGTCAAGTTGATTGGCCGTAATTGATGTCTAGGATTGCGGGGACAGGGTATGGAAGTGGACCTGGGTGAAGTGTTCTTTCGGATGATCAGTGCTGACTCGATGGGCCTAATGGCTTCCTTCTGCACTGTAGGAATTCTAAGAATTAGGACGCATGGCTCAAACATTTGGCAATCTAACACTAAGTTTCAACAGCTTGCCATTTTTCCAATGACTGTTTGATACAGGCATTTAACAAATGAAGAATCCATCATCAAAAACATTTGGGTGTCAGGCATCAGCCCAATTTATGTTAATTAACATTGTTATGTGGAATAATAAGGCCAGTGCTGCCTCAAAAAACAAAACTTGTTTTCTCCAAATTCTGGCTTTCCTATATTTGGGGTCCTTTAAATTTTGTTTGGAACAATTATTATGATTTTCCAAAATATGGAACGAATTCTCTATTTACAATAACACAATTATAAAACAGTGCAAAACAAAACTGTTGTAAGTTCTCTTAAGATCTTTGATATTTTCCTTCCCAAATATTTCACCAGGGTAAAAGAGCAAACCAGGCTAATATATCATTAGATTTGTATTTGGCAGTCAGATAAATATTTAAATAATAAGTATTTCTTTCACGTGTTTTCTTTCTGATGCAACTGCTTTATCTCTGCATATTTCTACTGTAATTCTGCCAACTTTCCTGAAGAAAAGGTATCTACTTCATTCTCCATCTGCTTGTCTTCTTTATTTACCACCTAGTCAAAGTTTGTTTCTGATAACTGAATCTAATCTTTACTCTTTGGATTCTTCTCCTTCTGTTTCAACCTGTGGCCTTCCGATCTTGTCATCATACAGTCCAGGATATGCTTCTGATTTTCCACTAGCTTTCCAACCACAATACTTATTACTCCCACCTGTAATTGAGGTGTATTGATACCCAGGATAAACTGTAACCCAGAAAAAGGTAATAATTCCTCCATTACTCCTCCCACCACTTCACCACTTTTCATTGGACTCTCTAATTTTCCTTACATAATGGAACACTAATATGTCCATCATTAATTTCACATAATTCCATTTGTTCTGGCAATATTCCTTCAGAACTACATAAATCCTCAACTCTCACCATTAAGTTTTGACTTGTTCCAGTATTTTGTAATATCTTAACATCTTTATCTACTCATCCTCGTAGATATGAGCAAACCATACCACATAAATAAATTCTTTTAACAGACCTGATGCTCGCTTATCAACCAACCCTTGATCAGGTAAACACTTTTTTGTACTTCTTTTGCTTCAACCATAGTTTCCTTTACCACTTTAACAAACCTCATTGGCTTATCTTATTTTAGCAGGTCTATCTTCCCAATGCTTTTCTTAAGCCACCATCAGTAGCTAACCAGCAGTGGTTAGCACTACTGCCTCACAATGCTAGTGACCCAGCTTCAATTCCGGCCTTGGATGACTGTCTGTGTGGAGTTTTCATGTTCTCCTTGTGTTTGCGTGGGTTTCCTTTGGGTGCTCCAGTTTCCCCTTACCATCCAAAACTGTGAAGGTCAGGGTGATTGGCCTTGCCCCGTAGTGTCTCAAGTTATATAGGTTAGTGGGTTAAGTATGTGGGGTTATCGGATAAGCCTTGGTAAGAGTTGGTGCAGACTCAATGGCCTCTTTCTGCACTGCAGATATTCTATGAAATCTATGAAATTGCTATAACTTTATTAATGAAGCTAAATGAGCATTTCAGGTCACCATTCAGAGGTGTGTGAGCTGCAGCCAAGAGGGAATTTGGTGCACAGGCCAGCCTCCTTCCCACTGTGCTATCATGCACCTGTTCCCCTCACATATAGAAGTCCCAGATTTGCTCTTTAGTATGAGTGAAGCATGGTCTATTTCAGACATGTACATCACTGTACATACTAATACATTAAACCATTTCCAATTCATTCCAGTTGTGCATAGTTCCTGATATAATTGCACCACTTAAACAAAATAATTTCATTCTTGAGTTTAAAATACTGAGCAGATTCAATACAATCAATCTGCTTCCATGGCAAGACAGCCACACATTTTACAAACCTAACCACAGTTTATAAAACGCTATTTAATTGTACTGTTCATTCGCTTGCGTTGAAATCCTGAACGACTGCCTCATTTATGGTTTTTGTTTAAACATGAGAACGGTCAAGGCCTCTGCAGGGATCTCAAATATCAAATATACACTTAGAAAAAAATCTCGCCTTTGTTCTGCTGCACTAGGAAAGTACAACCTGCAATTATTTTCAAAGAATATGTATTTGGAGTAATCAATGGCTCAGGGTGTCACAGTTTAACTAGGCCAAGGCCAAAGCTGAATGGAGATGAGGGTGAAAAAAGAAAATGCATAATGCTTAGAGTTCCAAAGTATCCTTGGTTGTTAATGGATCTTGTTAGAACACTGTAATAAATATCAATAATGCAAAACGCTAAATGAAAGAGAGAAAACAAAATGTTATTTTAAAAAATTATATCACTGCAGTCAAATCAGAGCCTCAATTAAAATAACCATGGGTCGGCTCAGGGTTTCAGACTGGCTACATCAGTGGCTTGGAAAATCATCCCATTTCTGGTTTGTATTTGAGAAATTTCGAGACAGCTTCTATCAACAAACATAAACTCCATCCTTCAGCACATAACATTTGCAGACTCACAGGAAGATCTGCTAATTATAGCTCGAACAGAGGAAGATAAAATGGTGTCTCTAGAGGCAAGTTACTGTCACTATGCCTGAAAGAATACATATTCAAACAATGCAGGTTTCTCTGAAAAATGATGATGACTTGATGCATAATTGTTGTACTGTCCTTTCCAGACTAGGTACATCTTAGATTCAACCTTTGGTTTGCACTGAGTTACCTCACAAACTGATGATTTCTACTGCTTAGGCAGCAGGTGCAAGGAGACATCATTAACTCCAGCATTCCTGCAAGTCACACACCTGATGTGAATATATATTGCTATTCTTTAATTATTGCTGAGGTAAATCTTGAAACCCTTTGCCTAAGGCATTTGGCTTTACCAAATGGGCTACAGCAGTTCAAACAATACTGAGCGACATGGTGGCACAGAGGTTAGCACTGCTGCTTTAGAGGCATGCAGGTTCAATTCCAGTCTTGGGTCATTGTTTGTGTGGAGTTTGCATGTTCTACCCATGTCTGCATGAGTTTCCTCCAGGTGCTCCGGTTTCCTCCCACACTTCAAAGATGTGCAGTTCGGGTTGCTTGGCCATGATAAATTGACCCACAGTGTCAGGGGGATTCAGAGGATTAATATGTGGAGAAAGGACTAGGGTCGGATTGTTGTTGGTGCAGGCTCAATAGGTCAAATGGCCTCCTTCTGCACTGCAGGTTCTATGATTCTATGAAATTACCTTCCTGAAAGCAATTAGGGATGGACAATAGCACAGTTAGCAAAGCCCATATGAGTGAAAGGGAGAATTTTAACCCTAATGAAATGTGTTGTGATTGGAACAGATGTTATAACTTTGAAAACCTTCAACCTGCCTAAACAGTCCAGTTGTCTCAAGATTCAGCCCATGTATTTCAATACAAATTACTCAAAATGCAAAGGCCCCACAGGATGAAAAGCTGCTTTGACATTGTTTGAGCTAATTCTGGCAGATCATGAACTACGAGGTTTGTGCAGCTGGGTAAAAACCAAAGGAAATATACAGAGATTTTTTTGAGGTTTGCAAGACTGTGGCATTTCCGGGAATTGGTGGCATGAATATCATGGGTCTTGTAGAACTTACAAAGCAGCTTAAGAGCCACATTGTTCTGGATCTTTGCAAGCTGCAGTCAGATCTTTAGTTTGAATTAGAGAATCACATCCTTCCCTTTTATAAACAGGAATCATCACAGATCTCCAGTCTTTAAGTGTATGACAAAACAAAATGAGAACATTGGGACAATCAGAAAATGGAAATCATGATTTCGCATATGAGGACAGCTTCCCCAGAATGTGTACCTATAGCATAGGATTGCCTGTATTTATGTAAAATAGATTCATTTTCCCTGCTCAATGAATATGCATTCCTGATGTAAATTTGCCTGAACACTTCAATAAACATTTCAGACCTGCCATGTTGTCAAGGTAATAGGATCAAGCACGAACTGGAAGAACTGAACTGCACTCAAGGAGCTATTCAGCTGATGTTTAGAAATAAATTCAATATTAAAAACAGAATAAACACAATATTTAAACTCCTGAACTTGCAATTTCAATGCTACAAAAAGTCAAAATGACGAGTAATATGTGCAAATTTTGTAACCTCCAATGTCAGGAAAGTACTTCAGAAATATTGGTTTTAAATGTATCACATCACTTCAGAATCCAGTGCCATTCTTAATGCTTGATGTTCTAATTCTGGCCTGTTTGTTTGAATCACACTGTGAATTCAGTTGAAATATCATGTATGCAACAGCATCTGTGCTAAGTGCATGAATGATCTGCATCAAGCTTAAAACTCTTCTGAAAGAAAGGTCAGGGAAGGAATGGAGTGTTTTTTGGGTTTTAGCAAATCAATATTCTAAATGACTGAATGTTTATGGTTACTAATTTTAAAGACACAAAAGACTACAGACAATACATACAAGGGCAGCACAGTGGTACAGTGGTTAGCACAGCTATCCCAGTTTGATTCCTGGCTTGAATCACGATCTGTGTGGTGTTTGCACATTCTCTCTGTGTCTGTGTGGATTTCCTCTGGGTGCTCTGGTTTTATATCACACTCCAAAGATGAGAGGGTTAGGTTGATTGGCATGATAAATTGCCCCTTAGTATCAGAAGGACTAAGAGGGTGAATATGTGGGCTTACGGGGATAGGACCTGGGTGGGATTATTGTCGAGGCAGATTCAATGGGCCAAATGATCTCCTTCTGCATTGTAGATTCTGTGATTTTATGAATTCTCAACCCAGATTGTGTCTTATGTATCAAAATCTCTCTGACATGTGAACTTCCACAGGCAGTAGCCATTCCTTTAAATGTGGGCAAACTTCACAATGGATTGTCAATTTACCAACAAAAACCTCAGGATAACTGGTAATCATGTTTAAATTGAACTCATGCTATTATTATTTAGAGTACCAATTATCATTACATCACAAGAAATAAAGAAGGCATTGTTTCTAAACCAACAGACTGTAACAAAGTATGATTCTCTTAATTAATCATCATGAACTGCAGCCAGGAATGCCACTAGCAGATTCCAGTTCAAAATGGTCTCACTTGAAGTTTGAAAGAATATCTAATTATACTGCTGGGTAGGTTTTACACTTTGCTCCCAGCATCAGTTTATCTCACAGTCAGAGAATGTTTTGCAATTCAAATGAATGCAGCGTGAAAATTTCATCTATCCAGCCATCAGTCCACTCTATTGAAATCCAAGTGACTACAAATACAGTGTACCACTGACGGAGTGCCTCGCTAAGAATTATATGGTGCACACATGAGATGGTATAAAACTAAGCGATTTTGCTGCCAGTACAGCATTTATAGTCATTTTGCCAACTTCATAACACAGCATTTATGTTGCTATTCAAATAGACATGAAACAAGTAAATTATTCCCTTCTCTCAGAATCACTGACTCACGTTGGAACACAGTTCCACAGACCTTCTTCAATGTTAATCCTGCCAGAACTGGCAGGATGAACACGGTCCGTGCCCATTCTTCATCCTGCTAATTGGAATGGATTTTTCCTGGTTTGGTTAATTTACAAATTGCTCATAAGTCCTGGTGGCCCTCCATCAGACAGCCTGTCTCTGGCAAAGGCTGGACACCTACACAAATATAGCAGCAAAGTGTCGGATCAGCTGCTTGAAGAAAATGTTCATTCACCACCCTCAGAGTGAAAAATTTATTCCTAACATCTCCTCTGTACTTGCTTTCAGCACCTTAAATCTGTGTCCTCTCGTAGCAACCAACACGAGAAGACTTTGGCGGACATGAGAAGACTTTGGCTGATAGGATCAAGGAGAATCCTAAAGCTTTCTTTAGATATGTTAAGAATAGAAAATTGGTTAGGGCAAGATTAGGGCCAGTCAGAGACAGCAGTGGGAAGTTGTGCATGAAGCCTGAAGAGATTGGAGAGGCACTGAACAAATATTTCTCTTCAGTATTCACGCAGGGAGATGTAAATGTAGTTGTGGAGAACACTGGGATACAGGGTTGCAAACTGGAAAGTATTGAAGTAGATAAGAAGGATGTGCTAGATATTCCTGAGGGTTTGAAGTTAGATAAGTCCCCTGGGCCGGACGGGATTTACCCTAGGATTCTCTGGGAGGCAAGAGAGGAGATTGCAGAGACTCTGGCTCTGATCTTCAGGTCGTCGTTGGTTACGGGTGTGGTTCCGGAGGACTGGAGGATAGCGAATGTGGTTCCATTGTTCAAGAAGGGGAAGAGAGACCTTCCAGGGAATTATAGGCCAGTGAGTCTTACTTCTGTTGTGGGCAAAGTATTGGAGAGAATTATTAGGATAGGATTTATAGTTATTTAGAGAGAAATGAATTGATTGGGGATAGTCAGCATGGTTTTGTGAAGGGTAGGTCGTGCCTTACTAACCTTATTGAGTTTTTTGAAAAAGTGACCAAAGAGGTGGATGGGGGTAAGGCAGTTGATGTGGTATATATGGACGTTAGTAAGGCGTTCGATAAGGTGCCCCATGGAAGGCTTCTGCAGAAAATGCAGATGTATGGGATTGAGGGTGATTTAGCTAATTGGATTAGGAATTGCTAGCTGATAGAAGACAGAGGGTAGCGATTGATGGAAATTATTCATCGTGGAGTTCGGTTACAAGTGGTGTACCTCAGGGATCTGTTTTGGGGCCCCTGCTGTTTGTAATTTTTATAAATGATCTGGATGAGGGTATTGAAGGATGGATTCGTAAATTTGCGGATGACACCAAAGTCGGAGGAGTGGTAGATAGTGAAGAGGGGTGTTATAGTTTGCAGAGAGACTTGGACAAGTTGCAGAGCTAGGCCGCGAGGTGGCAAATGGAGTTTAATGCGGAAAAGTGTGAGGTAATTCACTTTGGCAGGAATAACACATGTGTAGAGTATAGGGCTAATGGTAGAACTCTTAATAGTGTTGATGAACAGAGGGATCTTGATGTATATGTGCATAGATCCCTGAAAGTTGGCAATCAAGTCGATAAAGTTGTTAAGAAGGCACACGAAGTCTTAGCTTTTATTGGTAGGGGGATTGAAATTTCAGAGCCGCAAATTCATGTTGCAACTGTACAAAACTCTAGTGCGGCCGCACTTGGAGTATTGTGTGCAGTTCTGGTCCCCGCATTATAAGAAAGATGTGGAGGCATTGGAGAGGGTACAGAGGAGGTTTACCAGGATGTTGCCTGGTATGGAGGGCAGGTCTTATGAGGAGAGGCTGAGGGATTTGAGGTTGTTTTCGTTAGAAAGAAGGCGGCTAAGAGGAGACCTTATTGAAACATATAAGATGATTAGAGGTTTAGATAGGGTGGACAGTGATAGCCTTTTTCCTAGGATGGAGAAAGCTAGCACGAGGGGACATAGCTTTAAATTAAGGGGTGGTAGTTATAGGACGGATGTCAGAGGTAGGTTCTTTACCCAGAGGTGGTAAGGGTATGGAATGCCCTGCCTGCTGCAGTTGTAGATGCGCCAAGTTTGGTGGCGTTTAAGAGGTTAGTAGATAAGTTTATGGATGAAAAGGGAATGCTTTAGGTTAGAGGGTCATTGCTTTTTCTTAATTGGTCGGCGCAACATCGAAGGCCGAAGGGCCTGTTCTGCGCTGTAATGTTCTATGTTCTAAATTTAAAATTGGGCATGCTTATTGAGTGCAAACAATTGTATTAAAGATTGGCTGCACTCAACTTTCAAGCTAAGTTAAATTGAAACCTGTACAACCTCATCATGGTTTTGAGGTTATGTTGAACACTGCTGGGTGATGGCATTGCTGATGCTGCACTATCAAGAGACACCAACGAAAGCAAATGAACTAGATGATGTCTTTTCACGCCATGAGATGTGAGAGATACTGGCAATGCCACACTTATTTGTGATCATTAATAGTTTCCCGAGAGGTTGATGAGCCTACTCCTTCAATGCCTGAAGATCCCTTGGTTGGCCTCACAATAGCAATTTTGAACATCAATTCTATTTTACAACTGGACATTAAGAATTAACCACATTTAGTAGGATACCATGCAGAAGTGCAGGTGAAGAACATTAAAGACTTGATTCAGAGAATCTGGTGGACTCAGCATGCTGTATTACAAGGATCACAGAATTTGCCATGGTGCAGGGTGGTATTGACTGCAAGCATCCCTCTCCCACACTCACTCCCCTCAACTCACCATTAGACACAACTGAAAGGCAATCCTTTTCCTCAACGGCTAGCTGGCATGTGTAGCATTTCAGATTAATGCGTCATGTACATGCAGGGGTAGCACAGCGGTTAGTACTGCTGTCTCACAGTGCCATGGGCCCGTGTTCAGTTCCAGCCTTGGGTAACTGTCTGTGTGGAGTTTGCATATTCTCTTCATGTCTGCGTGGATTTCTTCCAGTTTCTTCCTGCACTCCAAAAATGCGCGGGGTAGGTGGATAGAATGTGGTAAGTTGCCCCTTAGTGTCAGGAGGATTAGTAGAGAAAATAAGAGCGGTTTCAGGGATAGGGCCTGATGGGATTGTTGTTGGTACGGGCTCAATGGGTTGAATGGCCTCCATCTGCACTGTACGGATTCTATGATTCCTTCATTCTGCTGCAGCCCACTGTGAAACTCTATTTCAGCCATGATGACAAACCACAGGGTGGATACAGGGCAACAAGGGTTATTCCCTAGGGATTGACTCATAACTCCAAAGCACAACACACTCATATGCAGACAGCTTACATGTAATGAAAGCCCTGCAGGCACAGAAAATGTGTCAGAGCAGATTGTTTGCATCCATAAACAATGCTGCTGCTCTAGAGGAACTTTGCACTACTTGCCAAAAACTGTGCCAAGATTTGTGGTAGTCTACTGCACAACCTCATTTTGATGCAGCCCTTGCCACCAACTATAGGGAGACCAGCTGAGTAGGAAGTTGGTGGGGGGAGGGTTGCAAATATCATGACCAACTCATGCTACTGCATTATCAGTAAACTCCATTCACCAGTAGTTCCAAAATCTTATCTCTCTGGCCATGACCATCACAGCATCATCTCATAGGTGAAGAATGGTTACTTCAACACCTACTAAGTGCACCTACATAATACTACCCAATGGCTGCAGCATGACTGATGGAAAGCTGCTAACCTATGTTGAAAGTGACTGTAGATGGTTTTGGAATGACCTTAAAAGTCCCAGCTTTGGATTGCACCATCTTAGCATTTGTGGACAGGTGCCATGGATATAATCATCCTGATTACAGTAGGTTTGTGCCTATTGTGCCACTATCATTGCTCTTGCGCCTGGATGGCATCACAACAATTCAAGAAGTATCTTGGTTCACAGATTACTGGGTCTCTATGAGGCACTGCCAGCATCTTTGCACAATAGTATCCATGTGGAGGCAGCAAGCTGAGCTTTGCTTGACTTCAGCCTGAGCTTCCATTGCAGCACCAGACATTGGACGGCTTTTGCTCAATGAAAGCTGAAACATCAGCCAAGAGACACTGGGTCAAGCATGTGAATGGAGTTGGCCACCATTTCCACATTGGAAAAGTTCACGCTAACATGTGAAGAATGGAACAGAAACACACACTTGATGTATTGCTAGCACAAGTGCCATGATACTGAAATAAGCGTTCAGCCTTTATCAAAAACTCTCGCCTATAGAAATAAAGAAAAGAATGGCTTTGGTGTTGAAAGAAAGAATTGGGAAAATGGGCCAGAATATTACATTGCTCAGATTGGCATGGGCCTGACTTGGGAGTCCGTGAAATTGTGGGAGAAGACATCAGACATTTGCGCAATATTTTTGTTGGCGAGTGTGTGTGAGATTTGGAAGTCTACCTGTTGACAACAAACCAGACAATTCAGCCATTAAAGGGCCAACTGAACACAATTTAACATGGCTTGATGTTACAATTGGTGGGCAGGCCGATCGGTCAGGCAACCTTTTTGTTTAATCTGCAACCTTGATCCAGAACAGGATGAATTGTTTGGCTTGGAATATAATGAAATAAGGTGTCTAAGGACTGAGGTTTGTGTTCAGAAGTGCTACTAGACACATTTATCATAGCTTTTCCACCATAAATTACTTTTTTTCAAGTCTGCAGCTCCCTAAGAGAGTTCCACAATGATTGCCCATAGGGCAGCATGCTGGAAGCACCAGTCAGCACTCTCTCTTTTCTTAGCATCCAACATTTCAAGTAGCTCTGAACCTTTCCTAGAGCACACTCCATGCTCGCTGCTTGTTAACTGGCTAGTCAGCATGAAGTTGAATCCTGGGGCTGCTCACTGATTGAAGAATGTTTTAGAATCATAGAACAGATTCATAGAATTCCTACAATGCGGAAGGAGGCTATCTTGGGGTGCTAAGGGGCAATTTGGGATGGCCAAACAACTTAGCCTACGTATCTTTGGACTGTGGGAGGAAACAGATGCATCTGGAGTAAACAAGGAGAATTCCATACGGGCAGTGACCCAAGGCCAGAATTGAACCCGGTCCCTGGTGCTGTGAGGCAGCAATGCTAACCGTTGTGCCACCAAGCTACCTTTGCACCTGCTTCTAGGCTTGCCAAGTGTGTGTGATCCCAATGGACAAAAATTCAGGCCATGAGTAATTTGTCTGCTCCCCAGTTGCAGGTGATGAAATAACAATGAATACTTAGCTAAAGAGATGCCATTAGGTTTGCTATTCCTGTACTGCAACAGCTGGGAAACAGTTATATTAGATTGAATGTAAGAATGCACACCTGCTGCATTATTAATATGCCTTTAGAAGTTCTGCTTGGGGACCAAGCTGCTTTAGGTTCTATATGGTCCTATTACAAGTCTGGATATCTTCAAACTCATTTTATTTTAATCAAGTAAGAATTACCTCCAAAAAGCTCTGGCATTGCCAAGTATCCAAATTGCAATTCAGAATCACTTAAGTATTATTAACAACATTAAAATCTTGTTTCATAATTGTTTCAGGTTACAAAGGCAAATCTGTACAGACCTTTGGATTCAAAAGAAATCTTTCATGGGATGGGATGTGGTTGTCACTGGCAAGGTCAATATTTCTTGCTCATGCCCCCATTTAGCCTGAATTGAATAGCTTGCTGGGCCAGAGTGCCTTTCACACTGCTATGAATCTGGAGACACATATATGCCAGAGCTGGTAACATTAATGAACCAAATAAGTTTTTACAATTGATGATAGCTTCATGGTCACCATTACTGAAATCAGCTTTACATTCCAGGTTTTATTAACTGAATTTAAATTCCATCAGTTGACCTGCTGAGATTTGAACTCATATTTCCAGAGCATTAGGCTGAGTCTCAGAAATGCTAGTCTAGTGACATTACCACAATGCCACCACCAGCCCATAAATTAAATCTGAGAACAGAGCAGCTTGTACTGAAGAGTTACTGCAACAAAACAGTCTATTTAAAGCTCCGATTAGCATGCAAATCAAATTACTCATGACCATTATTCTCTGAAGAATTGACTGCCCCAACTGGTTTTGCACCAGTAACCAGTAAATTGAAGCTTTACTTTGTATTGAATGGGCAAGCAGCTCTTACGTAAGAATCTGTGCAGCGTTCTTAAGTTTATTTTTCAGCAGAACACTTACCCCATATGCTGTGTATTATCATCCAGGATTTCCATAATGTAGGAAATATATTCATCAATTTGTAGGTGCTCACAATGCACATAGCTCATTTATGCAAAGGGAACTGGCAGGTGAGTAGAAAGATCCCATTGTAATCTGTCTATGTTGACCACCTTTGGGTAAACAAATGTAGTCACCATAGAATTCAGAGGAAATCTCAGAACTATTGAAACAGAGTAGGAGAGTAAAATTAATTGGGCAATTATTTTTCAATGAGTTGACATAGGCACGATGGGCCAAGAAGTTACGATAAGACCATAAGATATAGGAGCAGCATTAGGCCATTTGGCCCACTGAATCTGCTCTGCCATTCAATCATGGCTGATATGATTCTCATTCCCTATTCTCCTGCCTTCTCCCCATAACCCTTGATCCCCTTATTGCTCAAGAACATATCTATCTCTTTTTTAAAAACACTCAATGATCTGGCCTCCACAGCCCTCTGTGGCAATGAGTTCCACAGATTCACCATCATTTGACTGAAAAAATTCCCCTCATTTCAGTTTTAAAGGAGCATCGCTTCATTCTGAGGTTGCGCCCTTGAGTTCTAGTATCTCCCACTAGTAGAAACATCCTCCCCACATCCATTCTATTTAGGTCTCTCAATATTCTGTAAATTTCAATTAGATCCCCGCTTATCCTTCTAAACTCCATTGAGTATAGTTCCAGAGTCCTCAACTGCTCCTCACATGACAAACCTTTCATTCCTGGGATCATTCTTGTGAACTTCTCCTTGACCCCCTCCATGGCCAGCACGTCCTTCCTTAGGTATGGGGCCTAATATATTATGATATTTCACAATTCTGTGAGTCTATTGTTTCATTGGTGAGGTTATAAGATTACTTTGCTTTCGGGTTGTATCATTTTATTTATAAGATTATTATATTTTCTACCTGCGGAAATGAAAGGGGTCATGTGACTGGTGCTGGCATCTGTGTGCCACCAGGGCCTCTCATGTTTTCAATGATAACCTATGTTCTTTTGCCTACCACTGAAGATCTCTTAAAACCCCCATGCCAATTAATGCCCTTTACCCACCTCACATTCCAGGTGGTCTAATTGTCAGAGATCTGAGGAATACTTAAAACTGTTTTATTGAGAGAGAGGTGCACATTATTTATGCTTGGAAAGAATGCTAGCAGTTATTGGGTATATCATGAAGAGACCCTAGGCTCAGATTTCCAGGCAAAGCCAAAATGGTGTTGGGACGCTGAAGTCATCCAACCCTCCACACAGTTTAGACTCCCTACGATGCACAGAGAGACCATTCAGTCCATCAAGTCTATACCAGACATTATCCCTACCAGGCCTGCTTGTCCCCCTGACACTAGGGTCAATTTACCATGGCCAATCAGTCTAACCCACTCATCTTAATTTCTGACAGATCTCATTCTCACAGGTGGGAAGTTGGAATGAGATATGAATCAATTTGAAATGAATGAAGATACGTGTAAAGGCCTGACAGCAATGAGATTCAGGATGATGCAGTCTAAGTAAGAACAGCACTATTAGCCTTGCCAATTTCTGATTCAGAAAGTAATTACAGCGTCTAACATTCCTGAGACTTGCGCTCGTCAAACTAATTGGCTATCATGAGTTAACCCTTAATAATGTCAATCGCCCATCGTCTCAAAGTCAATGGGTGAAAATTTATGTTTCAATCAAACAAGGTTGGGTGCAGGGGACTGAGAGGGAATATGTAAGCGTTATTGCTGAACCCCAGAGCCTGCCATAGAGGATCCATAATCTCTCAAGATATACATAGGCATTCAGTTGACCATGCCCATGAGGGAAACAGCCTGTCAGAAACTCCAATGATGTAGATATTAGGAGAGGGACCTATAGACAGGAAGACACAGGTTACTGTGAAGGGACAAGGGCATTGATTTGGGCCAATCAAGCGGTGAAACTGCAAGGTATGTGAGTGATCGCTGGTCACCAGATAAGGGTGAAGGATGGCAGCTTCTATGACTGGAATCCCGTTATTCTGGTCAGCAGGAAAGTCTCAACTGAAACTGTCCACCACCACACTTAATCTCAAAGCGGGAGAATTCCACCCGGTACACAATCTCACTCCACAAGTTTGATCTGACTGCTGAATATTACAGCACTTTTTGTTTCTATCTAATCATGCCTTTTAACAGAACTATTATGAACATGATTCTTTAACAAGTGAGTCAAAAACAAATCAATAAGACTAAGAGAAAAAGCAGTACTAATAAAAATAATTTAAACCTAAATATCCACTCCACATCCTCAATATATTAAAAAGTCTTTAATAGGCAATGCATTACTTATTTTTAGCTGGGCAATCCCTGCTTATTTTGTAAGCAAATCCGGCAGCTAATTTGCACACAGCAAGGCCCCATAAATAGATGATCAATTTCTGGTGGCATTAGTTGAGAGATTGTTACTAGCCAGAGCTTTATGAGAACCCCACCAATCTTCATTAGGTACAGCCATGAAGTATTTTGTATCTAGATGAGAGGACAGATAGCAGCATTAGAAGGTGATAAAAGGGTGAGGCACCAAGGTGATGGTCTCATGTTCAAATAGTTTTGTTCTGAAATTTCTGTGGTCTCACTCTGGATCATTGAGTGAGGAAGTCTTGTGACAAAGTGGTAGCGTCCCTACCACTGGCCCACAAGCTCCAGGTTTGAGCCCAATGCCAAGACTTGTTTGCCATGGAAGGAATGTTGTTCATGGGCTGATAATCAGTTCAGAATCATTCCACCACTTCAGACTATTCCACCCAAAAAAACTGTGGATGTGAAGATACACAAGGTAGAAAACCCTCTGGATCTTAGCAACTGAAGCAGAAATTCTACCCACCATAACCCAACGCTGAAGGACAAATCCTAAGTCACAGGAATGGTGTCATTCACAATGCTAGGAAGGTTCTTGGTTCCAGCCAGAAAATACCAGTAGGGTCTACTCCAACTTGCTTCAGTCAGCTTTTACTGAGAGTGCCCCCAGCCACTCCACCTGCTATTCCTCCTGATGCCCAAAGTATTTTGTTTCTTAGATTTCTAGCTTGAGTCACTGTCTGTCTGGAGTTTGCACATTCTCTCCAAGTCTGTGTGGACTTCCTCTGTGTGCTCCGATTTCCTCCCATGCGCTAAAGATGTGCAAGTTACGTTGATTGGCCATGCTAAATTGTCCCTTATTGTCAGGGGCATTAGCTAAAATAAATACATGGATTGTGGGCAAAGAGCCTGGATGGGATTGCTGTTGGTGCAGACTTGATGGGACAAACAGCCTCCTTCTGTACTATAGGATTCTATGATTCAGTATTCTGCTCCAAAAGAAGCCACTTACCATCCACACATAGTAGTTTATGCCCGTTTACTTATTCCACCTAGTCAATCCAATATCTCGAAAATCTGTCATAAAATATACCCTTCGCCTGCCTATGCAAAAGGCTTTTCTAAAAATTTATTTGTTTATTATTCACAAGTAGGTTTACATTAACATTGCAATGAAATTCCTGTGAAAATCCCCTAGTCACCACATTCCAATGCCTGTTCAGGTACATTGAGAGAGAATTTAGCATAGCTTGATTTAGAAGGCCACATGGAAGACTTCAAAAATAGCCCAATCCATTTTTTCAGGCACATATTGCTGGAACCTGTACAGGATTATTGCACCTTTTCACATCCATGAAATGGACATATGAGACTGAATTTCTCTCCCAAGGAATCACTTAAAGAAGCTGCGCAACTTAAAGATTTCATTTTGAAGTTTTGTCTAAAACGCATCTCAGTAAGTTTTTTATGCTTTCAATTATTCTGTGCTAAAGAGCTGTTATTGCACATTCTGAATTATAAATGCAATCATAATTGAGCATCATCGACTGACAGGTCCACTGAGGAATCTGGTGGATCTACCTTGGAGCTTAGACTATTAACATTTACTCAATTATTACCATGCGCTTAAATTAGTTCTCTCTCCCTTTGCAGCACTGTGCTTGATAAGTGATGACCAATATGACCTAATCTCTCTCAGACGGTTCATCTACAGAGATAGGATAATATATTTTAAAGTAATTTGATCAAGAAATTTCAACATTCATTATTAATCTATCATTCAGCTTTACTAAGTTGCAGACTCTTTTTAATATCATACCTTCCAAGCCACGGTCAGTTTTATTTGGCACATTACAATATTGATAGGCCTCATAAATCGGGTCCAATCTTGGCGGGACAGTGTACAGGTCGACCAATATTCGTTTTCGGGTTTTAGCAACCATTCCATCCTCTTTTGGTTGAGTCACAGGAATCAAGTGCACTGGAATAAAGTATCAAAAGATAACTTAGTTACTTTTCAATTCAGATGTCACAAAATCTGAAAAAGAATGGATTAATTCTGGTTTAGCAATAGAACAATGAATGCCATTTTTACTGGCAGTGTACAAGCATGTACTCCGATGTCATAGCAAAGATGTGTTTCTCTATTTACTAAGTATGGAAAAGCTAATTTTCGCTGTTGACTATTCTTCTTTCCCAATTGGCAGGTGCTCTCCCTGGAACTCAATTCCTCAGGCATTTACACTCATTAATAGACACTTCAGTCAAGTAGCTGTCTGCAAGTCTGAACTAGATTCTAAACATTGATAGAGTATTAAAATGTTAGGAATACCACTGTTATATAAGTCCCTGTTCTCACTTGACATTTAACAACATCTGCAGGATATTGATTGGAAAGAGGAACTGGGGTTGATTTTCTACCTTCTAACCAAGACATGTGAGAACGATTGTCCTTCATTGTGCTGAGAAATGCAGTGGCACAGTACTTAGCACTGCTGCCTCACAGAACTAAGGACCTGGTTCGATTCCCTGTTTGGCTCACTGTCTGTTTGGAGTTTGCACATTCTCCCCATGTCTGCGTGAGTTTCCTCCAGTTGCTCCAGTTTCCTCCCACAGTCCAAAAATGTGTGGATTAGGTGGATTTGTTGTGTTAAATTGCCCCTTAGTGTTATGGGTACTAGCTAGGGTAAATGCATGGGGTTATGGGGATAGGGCCTGGATGGGATTGTGGTTGGTGCAGACTCAATGGACTGAATGTCCTCCTTCTCTGTTTCTCTATTTATTAAGTATGGGAATGTTCATTTTCGCTGTTGACTATTCTTCTTTCCCAATTGGCAGATGCTCTTCCTGGAATTCAATTCCTCAGACATTTATACTCATTAATAAATGCAGAATTAATTGTTCCCCTAGATAAATAATTCCAGTGTAGCTACAAAAGTAGTATCTACATGACAATGTGGGAAATTGCCCAAGTATGTCCTATTCATTTTTTAAAATTTTGATTTATTACTGTCATATGTATTGGTATACAGTGAAAGTATTATTTCTTGCATATTGTACAGATAAGGCATACCGTTCATGGAGTACACAGGAGAGAAGGAAAAAAGGGGAATAGAATGTAGTGTTACAGTCATAAGGGTGTAAAGAAAGATCAACTTAATACGAGATAAGTCCATTCAAAAGTCTGATGGCAACAGGCAAGAACATTTAATTGGATGTGGATTGTAAACTGTTCTTGAATTAGACTTTTTGTATCTTTTTCCCAATGGAAGACATTGAAAGAGAGAATGTCCAGGATGTGTGGGATTCTTGATTATGTTGGCTGCTTTGTCGAAGCAGTGCGAAGTGTAGACAGAGTCAATGAATGGGAGGCTGGTGGACTGGGTTTTGTTCATGACCCTTTATGATTTCTTGCAGTCTTGGTCAGAGCAGGAGCCATAACAAGTTGTGATTCATTAGGAAAGGATGTTTTCTATCGTGTATCTATAAAAGTTATGAGAGTCATAGCACACTTCTGCCTTCTCAGGAGGCTAAAGCAAGTATATCCAACCTAGTCAAATACTGTCCCATAAGTTTACTCTCTATCAGCAAATGATGGACAGAGTTGCTGATGATGCTGTCAAATAACACATACTCACCAATAACCTGCTCACTAATGTTCAGTTTGGAATCCAATTCTTGAGTTCAAACAATTGAACTAAATTAAATAAATAGAGGGAGAAAGCAAAAAGGGTACCCCAATTACACCAGTTCCAAATAAAACCATATAGCTGGGAATTGACACTTTGCACCTTTAGCAGTGCTCGGGGCTCCAAGTTGATACTGTCATGGTGACAATACCAGGAGGAACCCCCACAGTGCCCAACCCTCTGGGGGTCTCGATGGCCTCCCTGGTTCACTCCAGTGGGATTGGGCTAACAGCTCCCCTCAAGTGGGTAACAATACTAAAGCCCTCTGGAGTGAACCGCTCCTGGCAGCAATGGAGACGCTTCAGTCCCAGGCCCGTTAATGATATTTAAATTGCATAAAAATTATAATTTAAATAATATATGCAGCTTTGCGCTGGTTTCCAACACGGAGCCAAGTCGAAGACATGCGAAGGCCATGGCATCCAGCAGGGATAAACAGTTCCCTTCCTGTGGGCGAACACTTCAGCAGTCACGGGCATTCGGCCTCCGACCTTCGGGTAAATGTTCTTCAAGGGGGCCTTCATGACACACGATAGCGCAGAGTCGCTGAGCAGAGACTGATAGCCAAGTTCCGCACACATGAAGATGGTCTTAACAGGGATCTTGGCTTCATGTCACACTATCTGTAACCCCCATGACTTGCCTGGGTTAGCAAAAAACCTCACTCACTGTGCTGTCTGGAGACAATACACATCTCTCTAACCAATGCTCAGGGTTCCCTTCACCCACATTGTTAGCCACTTTAAGACTTGAATAGCAGGTTAGGTGTAAGGATTCACATTCTAATCAGCAACCTGTGACTGTCTGTGCTGATATGTGTGCTATTGCAGACCAGGACACTGCATTTGCCTGACGAAAACGAAAGTCGAAAACTTGCAGATTTACTATCAAATAAATTGGTTGGATTTAAAATTGGTGTTGCCAGACTGTTACTGAGTTTACCCCAGTCCAACGCTTGGATCTCTACATCATCCAGCAGGGAGCCAGCGCAGTGGCTTCTGCTAGATTCTCCCAGCTGATGTACTACTAAAACAGCACAGCAGGCTGGGAGAATTGACCCCACAATCTCTACATGACTGTAGATCGAGTGAGATTTTCAATTTCTCTCGATTCTCCCTCAGTTTTTGAAACTCATCTTGAATTTGTTCACCTTCATGGCATAGGCAAACTACTGTTTATTAGAAATAATGAAGCTATGGGGAGGTAGGGAGAAGGAAACCTAAATACCTAATCCTTGGGCTCTATTTTATCATTTTGATTCTAAATGCTGGGTGGACTTGAAACTGGGAGCGTTTCAGATCTGACTTTTAAATCTATTCTCAGCTGCCTCCATATGCACTCTGCCTGCAAAAATATCAGCAATTCCAAATTGCTCTGCAGAAGCCTCAGGGTGGGGTTTAATGTGCTCGATACCTGTAGCTCAGATTGCGCCTCCAACTGCACATGCACAGAAAAAAAAGAATGCTGTTCCCCTGCCACATCCCTTCAGGCCACATAATGCATCCCACTTGCCCCCACAGACATTGCCCCACCTTCATAATATTACTGACCCCCTTTTTCCCCCATCACCCAGATCAATCATGGGTTCCTTCCCCACCCTCCCTCACTGACTTCAGAAAGAGTGGCAACTGATCCACATTTTAACCGCCCCCTCCCCCCTTCCTGCCCCCCCAACCTCTGCCACCCACTGATCTCAAGCAGAGAGCCATTGGACACTAGACATGTACGTCCTCACTAAATGGAGCACCCAAATTGGACTTGTATGGTCTGTTTAGTGCCAATTCTGGATGGGCGAACACAGTAGTAAACAGGGAAGTGCTGGCAAATTTGGGCATGTTAAAGTCAAATTAAATGATACAGATGCATTTAAATGGTTGGCACGCCTGTTTTGGGCTTGGTCCAGATTGCAGCCATGTTTGGGCCTTAGTAAAGTGGAAATGGCACAGAGTTGCCTCATGCCTGACTTTAACAAGTTTTTGCGCTTGAAAACCAGTGCAACACAATGGTAAAATTGGGCCCAATGTCTCAGATTGAGTTTGATTTGTACTCTTTAAGAAGTTTGGATTAACCTACAGCAAACTACTATCAAATACTAACAAACATATGACATGTCCACCACTCAGAAATCTAAGGAACAAAGTAAAACTAAAGGACCATTTTAATCATATTGACACTAAGTGCCGTCATAATGGACAATAAACACAACTGTTTAAGTAGCTGTCACTCTAATACAGAAGATACTAAATAAGCAGCAAAAATGGAACAGATAAAGTGAAGCCAGAATACAGAAGGAAATGTATAACATATGTGTTTAAATTAAAAATAGGACATGGTTGCTTGAATATCATTAACATGAAACAATTCAAAGCTTAATAAAATAAATTAAAGACATTGTCAAGACAAAGGGAAAGTGTGAAGACATGAGCTGATGAGCATAGAGAAGGCAGGTTTATTATAAAAAATGCTGGCAAAATGGAGTAAAATATACATCCAGAAGAGAAAGGAAAAGCAGACCAAGCTTCAGGCTGAAGGCTGCATATACTAGCATTGTGTTCCGACCATGTTCTGTTAACTTAAGGACAGAAATTTGTGTTTGATTAGTTCACAGTGACCGAATATTACTGAAGGAGGCGAAAGAAATGTCAACTGCTCATTTCCCTAAACCAATTTTAACTGAAAAGAAATATAAATATATGTGTGT
The DNA here is from genome assembly GCA_024679065.1 of Sphyrna mokarran. Taxonomy (NCBI): domain Eukaryota; kingdom Metazoa; phylum Chordata; class Chondrichthyes; order Carcharhiniformes; family Carcharhinidae; genus Sphyrna; species Sphyrna mokarran. The sequence continues at coordinate 45,459,144 of JAGIQG010000003.1, read as the reverse complement.
GTGTGTGTGTGTATGTGTGTGTGTATATAATACATATACTTATATTTCCTTCTGGCTAAAATAGGATTAGGGGAATCAGCAGTTGATATCTATTTAAGTATAATTAGACTGGCGTACATTGTAGTAAGCCTATTTCAGGACAAATGTGGAGTCAGGAACAAATGGGAAGTTATTAATGATTTACTTGAGTGGTGAACTGACTAATGATGAATTTACCAGACTTGTGTACAATGGATTACAATGGATTGAAGGGCTCTATTTCTCATAACTTATAACCCTTTTGAAAGGATTTTCAGTTCCGGATATCACTTCAGCTGGGTATAAGATTGAATCACACATGGATTTCAACATTAATATAAACTAAGAATATGTGGCTTTTCAAATGGGTTAACTGCCAGATTTGTTACCATTCTATCCACCACAGGCTGATGACAGAATGGTCTATGTGGATATGGGTAAAACAGATGTTTCATCATTAAAGGAAGTCAATTGCTGTAGACTTCACTGGTAATCTGTTGATCTGAATGCCACATAGAAAATTGGTTCAAAATGGAGCAATTCTTAAACATTTCTGAATTGTAAAATATGGGTATTTCTACAATCTTTGAAGTCACACTAGATAGATTCATTATAGTTTATTGCAGGTATTTCATTCTCCGGTTCCTGTTGTTCACTACACATTAGAGGGAAGATGATGGCCGAATGATATTATCACCAGACTATTAATCCAGAAACTCAGCTGCTGTTCTGAGGCCCTGGGTTTGAATCCAGCCATGGCAGGCGGCTGAATCTGAATAAATTTTTTGAAAAAAATCTGGAATTAAGAGTCAGCTAATGACTATGATATCATTGTTGATTGTGGGAAAAACCCATCTGGTTCACCAATGTCCTTTAGGGAAGCAAATCTGCTGTCCACACCTGATCTGGCCTACATGTGACTCCAAAGCCACAGTGATGTGGTTAATTCTCAACTGCCCTCTAAAGTGGCTGAGCAAGCTACTCAGTTTCACTGGCAACTAGGAATGGGCAATTGGCTAAGATCAAGTGTAGTATTGACAGGCTGTGCTTGGTTGAGGTCATTAGGTGACATTTTAGCTTCATTTGAAGTAATTTTTGTGGCATCTCAGCCTTTTGGCTAAGATGCGAATGAGATCAAGCCTTGGAGGAGGAGCTATGCCTGCTCCAACCAGCTTGGATCATGTAGATCAAGCCCAGGTGAAAGCCCTGTCTTGTCAGCTTGTTGATACTCTGAATTGGAATTGATTTGATTGACTTGGAATAAACAAAAAAAGTGCTGGCCATGTCTTATGAATAAAACAAATGTTTTTTGGGATATAGGGAATGTGTTTTAAAGTGTAATGCAAGTGACTGGTAGGGGTAAGTGGTTGATAGTGGTAACTCACAAGTTAGCTTTGCTGATCTTGTTAACTGATGCAGTTGGCCTTTAACTGGAACTTGCACCATTTTTCAAGGTTTTCATTTGCATAAAACAGTAGATTTTATGAACTTTCATTTGCAGCTGAGAGCTTCGTGCACCAGAAGTGCAGATTGAGAACTCAGGTAGGCAGGTCAGTGGGCCTCTCAGGATTTTCTGTCAATTAAAAGTTAATAAATGGAAAATCCTGTGGGGTAAGTGCTCAGAGTATAAATTCATTAAATCTACCTTGTGCTTCCCTACTTAAAACTAGTGCTACAATGAAGGATGTAGGTTACTGACTTCAATCACAGGTGATTTGCTACAGAACAAAACTGGAAACATTAACAGTATCTTCATGGCAACTGGTTATTGGATTCAATATTCAATTTACAATGCACAATGAAAGTAAGAAATGTGATGTCAAAAACAACCAATTTTCTCATGATCTATGTGTGTCTGAGTGTGCCATATTATTAAGAACTACTGCCTAATTGTGGTATTGATCGTTGGATATCATAAGGGCTAACAGCCACATTCATCTTAGTCTCTTGAAAGGGAGAAAAAGATGCACTGTCAGATCAACATGTGCAGGCCAAAACTAATAGCTTTATTTATAGGCAGAACATGGAGCCATTGGGAAGGCAAAGTACTTAAAGTGCAATACTTGATGTCAATAGAAGATACTATCAATCCACAAGCTATTTGGCAGAAAGGTGCTTCTCGTAGATTTTTCTCATAAAACTTTCAAAGTGAGATTCTGTGAGAACAGATGCTAGGGAAGTAGACCTAGTGATTTGCAAATCCATGGCACCTCAGCAAACACAATTGCTTGGATTTTGCAGGGGGTCTTTGATGATAACATTTCAGTGTTTGCTGTCACTCTATCTCCAAAACTGACTGCAACTTTGGGATTTAATGCGGGTAAGGTGAGTACAGAAACTCCAAAGTTTTGGTCTGTCATTCACTGCCCAACCCAGACCTGATGAATTAGTAAATGCAACAAAGACCTTTCGTTTTCATTCTGATTGCACTTTGAAGTTCCATAAAAAGTGACACTTGGTCAATCAGATGGAATCTATCCTTTGCACAATAAGTGCAAATATTCTTGTGGAGTAAGCATCAGCCAGCCAGTGACACCATGTCCCACAAATGAATAAAGATAAATACATTTCTACGATGAGAACTTTGTCTCAATCTGCAATTTAATGTAGCATTTTTTAATTGAAATTTTGGGCATGGAGTTGCAGCAATAGCATCAAACCGTCCCCAAGCAGGCAAACATATTAAATAATTTTTTGGATATGCAATCAAGAAAAGAAACAACCAATGTGGTCCTGGAAAGATAATTTTATATTTCACAAGCGTTGATTGCTACATGTTTCCACTATGATTAATTACTGGAGTTTTTAAAGTAAATTTTTAAAATAATTTTCAAAAAAATATTTTTCATGATATTTCAGCTTCCACCTTCTACCCCATGTGTCTGTCCCATTTTTATTTTGCTTCACGTAATTTTTTTTTAAAGTGATTTGATTTCATTGTCTGTGAGAATTATTTAATGTAATTGGCTGCTTACGCTATTACTGCAGCTCCATGCTGGAAATTCCCATTAAGGAATACTACAGTCAGTTAAGCAATAGGACAGTAAAAGTCACAGAGACCATGAAATCTCTTAGATCTCTTTGAGGTCACTGGGAAGCCCCCTTGCTTTGGCATTGATCTTAAAATCCATGTGTACTATCTTATGGATAGTCCTTGACTTCTTTTATTGGTCCTCCACAGCAATTGCAGTGCTCAGAGACGACTGAAACATTTATTGGCATACATTAAGAGCAGATTAAATTGGGAACTGCTGACCATTGTTTCTGAATTATATTGCGTGTTCCTCCTTTGATATAAATTAAAGCCCTTTTAATAATCAATTTCTTCTCAGCGAAGCCATTCCAATGTATTACTTTTTTAAGCATTTAAGAAACCTAAGTGTTTGTTGTAGTTTCTTTGTTTCTGAGCAGATATGTTAACACAGCCGATATAGGACAATTATTTCTTAATAAACTTACTGAATAGGACTTCCAGCAAAATTGGATAATCCCTGAAGACAGGTGTAAGTAAACACCATGCAAGCTTCATGCTACGTGTTTAAAGTTAATTTATTAGTGACAAGTAAAGCTTGCATTATTGCAATGAAGTTACTGTGAAATTCCCTTAGTCACACATTCCAGTGTTGAGGTCAATGTGCCTAACCAGCATGTTTTTCAAACTGGAAGGAAACCACAGCCCCCGGAGGAAATCTACACAAACGCGTGGAGAACGTGCAGCACTAAATGAACTGTTGATTATCTGCAAGCTTGTCAGGGGCTCAGGTTTATGCACTGCTTTGTACACTCTGAAAACAGGAAGAGCACTCTATTTGCAACAGATGCTGGAAATGACTGAGAAGACTGTCCAAGCAGGAGAAACATTTACATAATGGCACAACAGGACAAAGAGAAGGCTTCAAGTTTCTTTGACACAGAATTAGAGTCTTGGTGCAGGAGGCAGATGGGAGGATGGAGGTTCTCTTTCCTCAGAAGACAAACAGGCCCTCAGGGTATTGTGAAATCTGTGCCAGCATCGATGTCATGATCAGTGTCAACATTGCAGTGCCAGGACTTGAATACAGATGCTCAAGAATTTCAATGATATCACATGAATAGGCAAGGTCAGTGCATGAGTTTCCAATATCATTTTGTTACAATGAGCCACTAGATCACACACTGTGTATCTCACACTTAACACTTTCATTCACCTGTCAACCATCTCCATCAACCATGACTCATATCTTATGCACTACTAGTTATTCAACCAAATCATCCAAATACATTGCACCTTCTTGCAGAAACAAGTAGTTCATAACGAGATGCAGCAAAGGGTAACCTACAGGGACTTGGATAGCTGTATGTCCTCACCTCTAAAGATAGCGTTCATCATCATTGGAATGGTCATCACTGAGGTCAGCAGCAGGACTGAAATATTCAGGATGAAAGTATGATTATACTTAAGGTAAAAGCAAAATACTGCAATTGCTGGAATCTAACAAAAACAGAAAATGCTGGAAAATCTCAGCAGGTCTGACAACAACTGTAGAGAGAGAATAGAGCCAATGTATCAAGTCTGGATGACCCTTTGTCAGAGTTGACGATCATACCTAATCTGTCTTCCCACATTGCATTTTCTAGGCAGTAGCATTGCTGCTTCACAGCACCAAAGACCCAAATTCAATTCCTGGCTTGGATCATTGTCTGTATGGACTTCACATGTTTTTCCCGTGTGTGCTCCGGTTTCCTTCCACAATCTGAAAAACGTGTTGGTTAGGTGCATTGACCCAAACAGGCAGCAGAGTGTGGCGACTAGGAAAATTTCATATTAACTTCACTGCAGTAAGCCTTACTTGTGCCTAATAAGTAAACTTTATTTTTAATCTTTTCTGATTTATAAGCTGTGGATAGTACAAACATGCTCCTCTCACTTTCCCACTCTTCCATTCTCTAGCCTCTCCTCACCATAACCCTGCCTTTGCTCCTTTCCCCTTCCAGAAACCAAGAAATACTAGCTGGCCAAGTGCAAATGCAAGTGGAAAAAGCAGAAGAGATTGATGTTGAAGGAACACCATCGCTAAATCTTCACTTACAACTAACTGTTCAGACACTAGCATTTCACATACCTCGGAAGATAACATGATACAGGACCTACATATGATGATACATGAGTCATGAGTAGGCTGCAGTTAGAACAGAAGGAAAAAGTAGCACAGCTGTCAACTCATCAGAGGGTTTCTTTATTCTTTAAAGTGTGGATGTTGCATTTGCATTTGCATTTGTTACCATCCCGAATTACCCTTGAATTGAGTGACATACTAAGCCATTTCAGAGGGTCGTTAAGAGTCAACCATATTGCTGAGGTCTGGAGTCAAAAAATATGCCAGACCAGGATAAAAATGGTAAATTTTCTTCTCAATACCAGATGGGCTTTCACAACAATCGATGAGATTTTCAAGGTGACCATAATGGAAGGCTGCTTTATATTCTCTATTTAGTAATGGAATTAAAATTCCACCAGTTGCCAGGTTGGGATTTGAATCAGATGTTCTCACAGCGTTAGTCTGGGCCTCTGAATTACTAGTCCAATGACAATACCATTACACCATTATCTCCCCCTCAGGTGAACTGTTATATGACTTCTGATGCAAAGGGCTTAAGTTAAGACATGGATGAATCAGTATATAGAAGAAAGTTTATGGATGTGCACACAGCAATGTTAGGCGTGTTAGGAAATTATCAAATAGCCTGCTATCACTGTAAATACACTAGTCTTGCACAGGGCTTTGTATAGTACTTGGATCTCATGGCCAACTCCATGAGAACACGTGGATCCAACTATGATGCAATGTCTGATGGCTGATGTCTCACTTTTCTCACCAACAGACCCAAACATTGGAACACTGCATCATATTGTTGCATATCTTTCTTTTTCACTTTCATTGAAAGCCCAGATTAAAGTCATGCAAACTGATCTTGCTGCCATGTGACGATGGATATCATTGCTCAAAGGACTTGCAGTGTCTCACATCAATCTGCTTGCTGACCCTGGTGGAATTGCAGTGGCTCCAGGGAACTTGAATCTGCTGTTCTCTCCAAAGGATGAATAATCACATAAGTTTAAAATCACATAAACTATTTTGAAAAAAAGGGTCTTATCAAAGCCTTCTCAGATAAGCACCAAGGCCATTAGTCTGAGAAAATTCATTAAATCAGACATCTGGAACTGGAAAAAAGGGAGTGATAGCCACAGACACAGGTACAAGCTAGGATAGTGAAAACTTGTAACAATAATGGATTAAGTATTCATGCCAATTGGATATTAAAATTTAGCAAGTATAAGGTTTTACTATCAGAATGGTGTAACTTTAATCAATAATTCTGAGTGGATAGAGATAATTCCTAAAATGTGATTGGTATATGCTAATTATTTGTAATCGTATTTGAAACTGTAATTGCTTGTGTATTTCTGAATTCTGCACTCTGGCCAGTTACAGACTGTGAGCAGCGACTTTACAGGGTTAAAACAGCTGTTTAAGAGAACTTTGTGACTTGGTCTTTATAACGGTAAAGTTGTAAAGCTGACGTTAAAGCCCGCAGCACCCTCTGTGGATAACAGCATTTCTCACCCCAACATAACCACTCCACCAGTCTCTTTGTTGTTGCTGTCAGCAAACCAAACCAGACTACTATCACCCATTCAAGATGGTGCTGTCCAAAGCAGGGACTTGCAGAGTCAAAGTTATGTGAGATTATCCTAATGACAATATTCCTAGGAGGAAAGTCAATTGTCCAACCCAACAGCCAATGGGTAGAAATAACTGGATAGTTAAAAGCACACAGACAATAAGCCAACATGGCGAGATGGTGGCACAGTAGTGAGGAATGCTGCCTCACAGCGCCAAGAACCTAGTTCTCCCTGTGTTTGCGTGGATATCCTCTGGGTGCTCCGGTTTCCTCCCACATTTTGAAACATGTACTGACTCGGTGCACTGACCCAAAAGATGACTGACTGTGGCGACTAGGGGAATATCACAGTAACTTCATTGCAGTGCTAATGTAAGTCTTACTTGTGGCTAATAAATAAATTATGACTTTAACTTTTTAATGTATGAGGGTGATTAGTTGACCTTTGTGTTGAATGTTGGATGATTTGTTTGATAAAATTAGTTCGAAGTGATTATTTTGTGATGGATTTTGTTTCACCAGAAATGTGTGTGGGTGGCATGGACTTTCTCTTTCATGCCAAACAACAGCACCTGCTGCAAAAATTCAGGCTCTATATTCCTTAACATCAAAGTAATTGATACATATGTTGAAAAGATGACGACAGGTATAAATCCCTGGGGAACTTCAGTAGACAAGTCTCACCAATCAGAGTAATCTCTTGACTCCTATCTTCCAACCAATTACCAGCCCACAACTTTATCACAAACTTACCTCCAATTCCACATACTCTCATTTTTGCTGACAATCTCTGCAAACTCTGATCTAATTCCTCTTGTAATCCAGTTAGACAATATCCACAGATACCCCCCCTTCCCACTACATTTGCAGCCTCCTCAATAAAGCTTCAACTCACTTTGTCAAACATGACCAACCCTTCGCAATCCATGCAAACTCACTTTGCTCTCTCTCGTGCTTCTCTGAACGTTCAGTCACTCTGGACTCCAATGACCTCCACACAATTTATGTTAAACTGAGGGAGCTATAGTTTCTTGGTTCCTCCCTCCCTCTATTTTAAATTAAACAGAGGTAAAGGATTGATTAAAGTCTTTAAATAATTTAGACTGTGGTGATCAAACAGAAAAACACAAGATTCTATGTCTGTATATACTCAATTTTCTATAGTCCCAGGTTTTCAAGTTTTACAATGTCACAAATTCTCAGGCATTGTTTTATTCTGTATCCAAGATTGTTGGATACTTTAAGATGATGGCATCAACATATTATACGTCGTTTGCTAACACTGAGTCAGAAAGTTATGGATTCATGCCCTATCCCTTCAGCACAAAAATCTAGGCTGACATTCAACTGCAAAACTGAACAAGTGGTAGTCTGTTTAAGATGCAATATTTTGGATGAAATATTATAAAGAAGCCCATCTGCTCTCTCAAATAAAAGATTCATTGCCATGATTTTGAAGAAGAACAGGGGAGTTATCCCAAAAATTGATCTATCATCAAACAGCATACTAATGTAGATTATGTTGCTTTTGTCACTGCTATCTATGGCAACTTGCTTTATGCAAATTACTGCTTAAGTTACAACAGTAATGACATTTCAATAAGCCTTGAGACATCCTGAGGTTGTACAAGGCACAATCTTTCCATCTTCCTTTCATTGTCATTGGCCCACGTCACAAACTCCATACCTTTACAACAAGCACCCTTTCGTGGCTAAAGTAGACTGTTTGCAACCTCAGTCCTATTCGACTCCAAGTTAAACTTTAGACCTGATATTTTCTCCATACAAATCTGTCAGCATGCACCAATGCCCCAGTCCATCTGTACTGGGACCATAATTTTAACATTTGTCACCAGTTTCAAACACACAACTGCTCTCCCAATAAGCAACCTCCATAAACACCAACTCATCCAAAGTTCTGCTGCACAAAAATTCATCCATAACAAATCCAATGCCCATCACACTCACTTTTGCTGATCTATGGTACCTCTTGTTTCCAAAAGGGCTCAAAGTTCAAACACTTATTAGTCTTAGATCTCTTCATTGCCTTGTCACTCCCTTTGCCTATAATTTTCTTTGGCCCTTCAATCGCTCTTTTACTTTCCAATTCACAAATATTTGTCTTTTTTCATCTTTAAGCGCCATCCTGAAAAGTCCTGATCTCTGGAATCCCCTCCACATCAAATCCTTTGCTTTCTCCACATTTTTCTCCTTTAAGACCTTTCTTAAAGTCCCCTCTTTGGCCAAGCTTTTGATCTACCCTTCTAATCACTTCTTCATTGGTTTAGTATCCACTTCCCTCACATTTCTGTGAAGGATATTGAGATATTTTTCTCAGTTGAAGATGCTGTATGAGACAAGTTGTTATTGTGAGTGAGAGGATACTGAGATGCTCAAAGCAGGTTCAGAAACAAGGTTTTATTTTAAAGGTATGGCATAAAGACAGACCAGTCATTTCATCAACAACAGAAATATGAAATTGGAAACTTATTATTATGAGCTGCAATATGTTGCCAGGTTACTGTGATTGCCGGTAAACAATGAAAGGTTTTCTTTTAAGACATCGTAACATCCAATAAAGGACAATGATATACAAAGGTCAAGACGAACATTGTTTGCCTGCGACCATCTATTTAACGTGAACCATCTCAGGATGCCCCTAAGATTTCGAGCTCTAAGCTACATTGCAGAAGATTTCAGAACGGAACTTGGTGCAATTTTTGATTGAGTTTTATTTGTTCCTTGATTTCCAACATCATTATCTTTCTTGCATCATGATTGATAGAAACCTCAAATTCTTCACACAGAGAATTTCTAATCCTAGCCATGTGTCATTTACAATACTCCAGGTATTACTCTTCAAGCTTGATAATTATTCATTCTGGATTTTAAAAAGTGGTATATTTTGATGCATGTCAATCTGAAGAATAAAATAGCTCGATACATTTACATTGTCTTATTCTGTGTCACTTTTGTTCATAATTATTCTGATCAAGTTTAAATTTTCTTTACATTTTCTTACTTAAGTAAGAGTAATTAGAAAGTGATTAGGGTGATAATCTGTTCGTTCCTAATCCAGAGCTTGCGGTTATTATTACATACCTGCCTCATGCTATCTGAGATATGCTAATTCAGAACAGGCTAGCAAAGTTCATATCTTTCTGCTCTCATTGAACAATTGCAGAGTTGTAAGTGTCATCCAGAATATCTCTACAATTCACAGAGTTTGTGTGCAACCACAAATACACAAGCAGATGGGCCGGCAAGTTAGCACAGTCTTTTACAGCTAACTCCTTGTATTAGTGAGTGACAGGCAGAGATGAGTGTTCCCCACAGCAAATAGAGTCTGTTCCTGCATAAACCTCCCTCAGTACCCAACACGACAGATACTGAGAGCTGATTATGAAACTGTTCAATAGCTTGACCAATACTGCCAAGTGTAATAACATGGCTCCATCTCGTTTTTGCAATAGATGTTGCCATATATTTAAGGCAGTGTACTAGTTTATTCATAGTACCAAGGATTGAGAGAAATTCCACATCTATTGAACTTTTTTTTTGAAAAAGTGACCAAAGAGGTGGATGGGGGTAAGGCGGTTGATGTGGAGATATGGACTTTAGTAAGGCGTTCGATAAGGTGTCCCATGGAAGGCTTCTGCAGAAAATGCAGGTGTATGGGATAGAGGGTGATTTATCTAATTGGATTAGGAATTGGCTAGCAGATAGAAGACAGAGGGTGGTGGTTGATGGGAGATATTCATCGTGGAGTTCGGTGACGAGTGGTGTGCCTCAGGGGTCTGTTTTGGGGCCCCTGCTGTTTGTAATTTTTATAAATGATCTGGATGAGGGTATTGAAGGATGGATTAGTAAATTTGCAGATGACACTAAAGTCGGTGGAGTGGTAGATAGTGAAGAGGGGTGTTATAGTTTGCAGAGAGACTTGGACAAGTTGCAGAGCTGGGCCGAGAGGTGGCAAATGGAGTTTAATGTGGAAAAGTGTGAGGTAATGCACTATGGCAGGAATAATAAATGTGTAGAGTATAGGGCTAATGGTAGGATTCTTAATAGTCTTGATGAACAGAGGGATCTTGGTGTGTATGTGCATAGATCCCTGAAAGTAGGCAGTCAAGTCGAGAAGGTTGTTAAGAAGGCATATGGAGTCTTAGCTTTTATTGGTAGGGGGATTGAATTTCGGAGCCGCAACGTCATGTTGCAACTGTACAAAACTCTAGTGCGGCCGCACTTGGAGTATTGTGTGCAGTTCTGGTCCCCGCATTATAAGAAAGATGTGGAGGCATTGGAGAGGGTACAGAGGAGGTTTACCAGGATGTTGCCTGGTATGGAGGGCAGGTCTTATGAAGAGAGGCTGAGGGATTTGAGGTTGTTTTCGTTAGAAAGGAGGCGGCTAAGAGGAGACCTTATCGAAACATATAAGATGATTAGAGGTTTAGATAGGGTGGACAGTGATAGCCTTTTTCCTAGGATGGAGAAAGCTAGCACGAGGGGACACAGCTTTAAATTAAGGGGTGATAGTTATAGGACGGATATCAGAGGTAGGTTCTTTACCCAGAGGGTGGTTAGGGAGTGGAATGCCCTGCCTGCGGCAGTTGTAGATGCGCCAAGTTTGGTGGCGTTTAAGAGGTTAGTTGATAAGTTTATGGAAGAGAAGGGAATGGTTTAGTTTGGAGGGTCATTGCTTTTTTCATAATTGGTCGGCGCAACATCGAAGGCCGAAGGGCCTGTTCTGCGCTGTAATGTTTTATGTTCTATGTTCTATATAATGCTGCATTTTACTGGAATTATACTGATACTGACTTTAAACTGTGTTAAGCCTTAAACCAGATCTCTTCACTCTTTCACAGTCCCTTTTTATTATACTTGTCTAGACTAGCCATAGAAATACCAAAATACAAGAGCAGTTCAGTGGCTGACAATGGTAATTCATCTTTTGACGCCTCAAAATTTATCCAGCATTTAGAAGGCTCATGTTAGGAGTAGAATGGAATAATCTCCAGTGCATGGATGAGCACAGCTCAAATAAGAGTCAAAAGCTTGACATCATCCAGGACAAAGCAGCCCACTTGACTGGCACCTATCTATCACCTTACTCCATCACTAATGCATAGTGGCAGCAGTGTGTATCGTCAACAAAATGCACTGCAGCAATGCACCAAAGCTCCTTCAGTAGCACCTTCCAAACCTTTAATATCCATTACCTAGAGTATCAAAGATAGCAGATGCATGGAAACACCACTAATTGAAAGTTTCTCTCCAAGCCAAATATCATCTTGACTTGGAACAATGGGCAGAATTTTATGGTCTTGCTCATTCCAAAACTGTAAAATTCCACCAAAGTCAGCAGACCTTTCCATGCTAGGGCCCTCGAATGCTCTGATCGGTGTGGTGGGCTGGATGGTAAAATTTCACTGTCACTGGATCAAAATTCTAGAACTCCCTTCCGAACACTTTTGGTGTATCTATACCAGATGGACTTCAATGGTTCAACATGGCAGCTCACCATCACCTTCTGAAGGGCAATTACAAATGGGCAACAAATGATGGTCTGGCCAGCTATGGTCACACCTCATGAGTGAAAACAAACAAAATCCTATTGTTTCAAAACTAATAAAGTGGGAATCAACAAACCTTAGTATTAGAGATATATGTATAATACAGTTTGCACAGAAAGAGGCCCTTTATTCCATCATGTCTGCACTGGCCATCAAGCACCTATCTATTCCAAGCCCATTTTCCAGGATTTGATTTGTAGTCTTGTAGGCTATGGCATTTCAAATATCCATCTTAAGGCTTCTTAAATGTTGTGAAGGCCTCCACCACCCAATTAAGATAGTAAGTTCCAGATTCCCAAAACATTCTGGGTGAAAACAGTTTTTCCTCAAATTCAGAACAACCTTAATGCTCTGTTACCTTTCTTAGGATACACTGTCACAAGGATAAAAGGACCAATATTAAAATTACAGTAATATTTGCCTTGCATTCCTGATACTGTTATTTTAGAACAAATCGGGTTTTGCCTCAAGGACTATTCATGATTTTCCGTTCTTCTTTTCTCAGTGGAGCATACAGTCTTAACCATGAAAAGGAATTTAAATGTTTGATTCCTACAGGAGGTTATATTAAATGTTTAATATACATCCATCCAATGCTATCTTGTCAGGAAATCTACTGATTTATCTCTGGTAAAATCCAAGCCGAAACCTTGATTCCCATGATTTGCCAACATTGATCCAACTGCATTTTTCATGGTTAGAAGAACTTAAATATTTTTGACACAACTGGAGTGAGGTTCCACCTGTACCAGAAAGCCAGTTTTAGTGCTGCAGTTGGCTAAGATGTTGGAGGAATGGCTGTCTTTATCAATCCTCTGGAGTCTGAAGATTTGGAGTGGGGATGCTTCCTACTGACAAACTAAAGAGAAGTCTGAATTTTTCAAATATTTTGGAATTTCAGTGAGTCTTAAAATTGTTTATACTCATGAAGCAAGTTTTATAAAACTTAAATGCCATAGTAACACTTAGCAGTAATATGCTGATATCTCTAGTGTTCCTCCAACACTAATAATAGGGAGTACAATGCCATAATACAATTTTAAATAGGGCCGATAGGAAACTGCTCTGTGCTGAATTGGATTTCACCATTTTATACAATAGAATCTTAGAATCCCTACAGCGCAGAGGAAGGCCATTTGGTCCATTAAGCCTGCAACAACAATGATCCCATCCAGGACCCATAGCCATTACCCTACACCGCTGTTCCCCCCGACTTTAAGAAGCAATTTTGCATGGCTAATCAACCTAACCCGCATATCTTTGGAGTGTGGGAGGAAACTGGGGCATCCGGAGAAAACATATGCAGACATGGGAAGAACGTGCAAACTCTATATAGACAGTGACACAAGGCCAAAATTGAACCTGGGTCTCTGGCACTGTGAGGCAGCAGTGCTAACCACTGTGCCACATATTTACAGTGAACATAAGCAACATACTGTTTATATGAAACATCTCTCCATTTGCTGGATTTAGGAAGTACAGAAAAGTTTTTCCCAAGAACAGATGAAAAGTTTGATTATCGTATTGCACTTTCTAAACCCAACAATTATTGTCTCCACCTTTTGATTTCTTCAAGCAACTTGAGTTCAATATTAAGAGATATCTGGTCACAACTTCAGTTTGCTGATATTTTTAACGGTTGCAGTATATTCAAGGTTTCTGGAGACACAACACTGGAATTCTACGACCTCTTTCATAGAAATGCCTCAAGTGCAACCACTGAAGGTTACTTCTTCAGTGCAGATCTGAGCTTTAAGAAGACTGTGGTAATGTTTCCCACACCACACTGTGTAGTTGCCAAAGCCTGAGTTGCTTTTGCAGAGTGCTGTAATATAAAAAGCCCTTTCAGTCCTGTTTTTTCTTGTTTTTACTGATTTAAAATTATCTCAGTCATCTATTTGCCTTCAGTAACTCACCTATGTATGCATTATTTCTGTGAGTGACAGGGTTCACGTGCCATTCAATTAAGTGGAAGCACCTGGCCTTAACCAATATCCACTGGATAGCAATTTATCGCAAACTGATTTCTTCCATCATCCAAAAACATTGGGACCAATTGTAATACTCACACCACCAACTCAGCTACATCAGATAAGGATGCTCAAGCTGGATTTAGGGCTTTGCAATCTATACAGCTCACTCAATAAACTCATTAAGCTATTATGGAAATTTACTGCAGCTTTTCCAGAACAACAGTAAACATTATTCAGTTTGCAGTGCAGAAAAATTGTATTTCCATCAGATTTCCTGGCAGACATGCATATTTTTACAAGTCAATAAATCTTGGTTGCTTCTTTGAACTCTGACGATGCCATAAGGAAGAAACAGGCAGCGTGGTGACATAGTGGTTAGCACTGCTACCTCACAGTGCCAGGGACCCAGGTTCAATTCTAGTCTTGAGTGACTGTGTGAAGTTTCTCCCCCTGTCTATGTGGTTTTCCTTCAGATGCTCTGGTTTCCTCCTACACTTCAAAAATGTGCTGGTTAGGTTGATTGGCCTTGCTAAATTGTCCCTTAGTGTCGGGGGACTAGCAGGGTAAATATGTGGGGTTACAGTATTAGGGCTTGGGTGGGATTTTTGTTGGTGCGAGCTCAATGGATCAAATGGCCTCCTTCCGTACTATAGGAATTCCGTAATTCTATGAATTGTGCAAACAATTAGCGTATCTTTGCTGTGCTGCTTAATGCCATGGAGACGGAAGAAGCTGCTATAGAAATATAAATACATATGAAAAGCATTTCCACTCCAACAATGTCCCAGTTGAGAAACAAGCTGAGTCTCACAGACCGAGAAGTAGATTGCTGAGTTAATTGATGTCAGGAAGTGTACCAGTCGGACTACGAAACCTGATTGGAATTTCCATTTGTGACGGAAGGGAGAGAGGAAATCAGACAGTCTCCATTGGAAAATGTACACTTGTTAAGACAGATGAGAACAGGATTTCACTGAGTTATGATGCCTTTTGTCAGGTAAACTGTCAATGCTCACTGACCAAATTCACACATAAAGAATTTCCATTAGTATAAGGTGCTGTAGCTGATTGACATCTATAAAGTTATATCCAAACAAGCACCTTCAGGAGAGGAATAAACATTTTTCAATCGAAGACAGACTGTAGATTAGTGAAAGACATGTTGAATTTTATGCAAACAGAATGCTTTAATACTAATGGAACTACATACTATTCAACATTACTTTTCTACGCAAAAAGATAACAAAACTCTACTGCTCCTATTGCAGACCAATATCCTCATCTACAATGTTAAACTATATAGGCTGGGAGTTCCCAGTTTCAATTCCTGGCTGGTGCTGATCCAGTAAAACAGTAAGGCAATTGAACCTCTCTCTTTTGGTAATGGGGGAAGGTGTGAGGTGCATCCTTTATCAAACTGAGTCATGATGCACTCCATACTGAATATATTTGCAGGTACTCATTGTCTGGACTCTATTGATGAAAAGTGACTTGGATGAGATAGTAACAAGACTGAGTAAAAGTATGGCATGGTGAACAGCCTCAGATCCTGCCACATGGCATGAGCCAGCCCTTGACATTTTGGTCAAACTACAACAAAGCTGCTTTATTGGAGAATGTTGCAAATGCAGCATAGTGACTGCACAGAAAAGCTTAAAGACATCAGAGCTGTGATGGGTTTTGCTCATAGACAAAAGTGAAACCAAAACTGGTTGTACGACACACTTCCTTTCTAGTGATGTCATACTGCTTTCCCTATTAAGCATATTTAAACAGTGGAGGTTTGCTAACGTCAATGGAACTGTACTTCTGCAAAAGGTAGGGAAAGGAAACATTTAAAAGGAAAATTGATGAAAACATTCAATTGTGAGTCTACCAGACACTGGGCGCTTTCCTGACTTTTTTGAAAACATTACCTGTGATTCTGAATGCCAAAATGAATGCATTATTGCTGGGGAAACATCATGCATGCAACTTATACCCAAATCGAAGTTATTTCTCTTTTTACCTTACATTCAAAGCGGGAAAGAGGAGAGGGGCAATCTTACCAAAAAAATTCTAAGTGCTGAATGAAAGGGGGAAAAGGGAAGAATGTGACTTTTTTTTTGGGTGAGTTAAAAATCAATCTTGTCTCACTCTGTGAAAAGATTTGTTTCCTGCCAGTGTTGGGAAGGGCTGAGACTTAAGCTTGCTGAAAGCCAGCAGATTGCAGCGGAGGCCACCATAGCACACGCTCAGTTTGAGATGCATCTGTCACTGCCTCTCCCCTTCATGGCTGATCACCATCCCACTCCACTGAATGACTGCAGCTTTTTGCTCCTTTCCAGTTTTTGAGTAGATGCACTGCTACTTCTGTGACCTACAAACTGCATTGTGTTAGTTGTTTTTCTCCATAAAGTCTCCTTATTGTCTCAAATAAATACACAATTTTTCTTCCTCATTTTTGCTCATTTGTTAACTGCATAGTCTTAAATAGCAAAAAAATCTTCCCTCAACAAATTTTCTTCTAAGACTTACACAGCAATGCAGTTCCGAATTAATTTACCTTCAGGGATCCATATTCACAATTCTGAATTAGTTAATATGAAGTGTTAATGATGGAATCTGTACAGTCTCCTGGTCTTGGGAACATCTACTTACTTTACCCGTTCTATGATGGTGCTCCTTCTAAGGCGGAAGTATCAAATGTTTTTATAATCATTATTGTATATCAGATTCTTTCTTTATGTTCTGTCTGACAATCACATTCTCTTCATTACTGTCTATGGTGTAGAGAAGGATACTGGCCCATTATTTACTAGACTTCTTTGTCGTCCTGGAGCAGTTCTGTACCTGGGAAACTGTGTCAGGGGAGACAATGGCTTAGTGATATTATCGCTAGACTATTAATCCAGAAACTCAGCTAACATCTGGGGACCTGGGCTTGAATCCCACTATGGCAGATGGTGGAATTTGAATTCAGTTAAAAAAAAATGTGAAATTAAGAATTTACTGATGACCATAAAACCATTGTTGAATGTCGGAACACTAATGATTCATCTGTTTCAGTAATGTTCTTTAGGGAAGGAAATCTGCCATCTTTACCTGGTTTGGTCTATCTGTGACTTCAGTGCCACAGCAATGTGGTTGACTCTTAAATGCCCTCTGAAATGCCATTCTGACCAAGAACAATTGAGGATGGGCAATAAATGCTGGCCAGCCAGTGATGCTCTCATCCCATGGGCGAACAAAATAAAAAAAAACAGATCTTCCACTTCCTGGCTTAATCAAGACCTTCCACGTAGTTGAAGTACTCTGATAAAGGAAGGATTTTCTCCAGGGCTTTCCCTCATGATAGTCTTTTTTCAAGTTCTATTGGTATTCTTCCTATGGTGTCCATGTCTCACAGTTGTTTCTTTCGCTGTTTATCCGAGTCACTGAGCTCTTTACTTGGTGCTTTTTCCTTCACGTTTTCCACTGTCACTATTTGTTATCATCGTTGGGGGCTTAAGAGTAGGTTGCCCATGAGGGAATTTATAGATACAGCTGGAAGCAAGACTGCTAAACTTAACCTTTTATTGAACACTCTGCTTCCTA
Source organism: Sphyrna mokarran (assembly GCA_024679065.1). Lineage (NCBI taxonomy): Eukaryota > Metazoa > Chordata > Chondrichthyes > Carcharhiniformes > Carcharhinidae > Sphyrna > Sphyrna mokarran. The sequence continues at coordinate 45,441,344 of JAGIQG010000003.1, read as the reverse complement.
TACCGTATAGTAACAGGAGGCTTTACATAGAATTATTGGTCAACCTATTCTGTTTCACGTAATTTTACATCACTGATTATGTCTATTTCATACTTAAAATTAATCCTTCACACTTTGTTAGTTTATTTAACATAAAACATTTAATATCAGGAAACTGCAAGAAAAGGAAGAATAAATATGAAGACTGAAGATATGAGGAGAGAAAACATATAAGAACACATGGACGTATGAGAAAGTCCACATATTACCCAATCAATGATACATCTTCCTACCTTAGTTAACTCATTGTCATGCTAATAGTGATTTATTCATTTTTTAAATCAGGGGACTTACAAACAAATGCCAGAACTGATTTTACAGATTCACCAAGGAAACCAGAATAGTAAACACAAAAAGACTTCCAATGCTAATGAATGTTGAGGGCTTTATTTTTCTGTGCAGACTTATGGGAAATTCTATCATAACAGTCGATAATAAGCTGACAGTAACAATTGTACTTATCCTATTCTGTTAATGAGGTTGTGTCTGGAGAAGGAACTGTGGCTGCGGCTTGAAATTGTGTTCTAAGGGTCCTGGTCTAAAGACATGCAAGTCCCTCAAACAACACAGCAATACACAACTAAGTGGTGCCAAGACTTATTCCTCTCAGGGATTTTACAGTCCTATCAAAAGCTCTGCTGGAGCAGGAGAAGTTGCAATTATGTTGGAATGAAGTTGCATTATCAAGTTTCCTTCCTGCCATAACACTGGCTCTGTGTATATTGGCGGAATGACTCTTTATATGAGAGCAGTCGTAAGATATTTCTAATGTGAATAAAATCCACCTGGATTACTCTTTCTAACCAATTACTTGGCTGTGATAGATTTTGAAAGCAGGGTGCTCATTCTTTCAATAGTACCAGCACAGTATTTGTGGGAAAGCACTGAATAGCAATTCTGGACTGATTGGGTTCCCCTGCTAAAGTCTGTAAAGATTCCTCACTTGTTTGTGGAAATTGCCAATTTGCTCCAGGGTATTCTACACTTCTATAAATTCTGTACAATCTTTCCACAGGATTGCAATCATCTTTGTGATACACTTTCATTGACAGGTTCTGCAGACATGTCATAGTTGTGGTGTAAGTCTTATTAAACCTAGGTGTTGTAGGATGCAAATTTATTGACAATTAAACAGTATTGGCTCAAAGCTTGTCCAGATCTTACTCCTTTGTCTCCTACCAAATTCACTTTTAACTTTAGATCTGTAAATTGTCATTCACCCTGTGCTCTTTCCCAAACTCTGAATGCAAATGGCCACTCAGTCACTCACCCACAACTCAGGCACCCACTCGACTACTCAATCATCCACTCAGTCACTCACCCACTCACCAACTCAGCCATTCACTCATACACTCATGCATTGCCAATGCTTTACGTGCCACTCAATTCTTGTCTTTCTGAGTTTTCTGCAGCTTTTTACTTCCATGACGTTAACCAAACCCAAGCGTCACTTAAATTCAAGCGGGTTTCTGGCTGCTCTGTAATTCAGCAACTAAAGGCTCCGTTACAGAGTGCAGATTTTCCTGTCCACATAGCGAAGTTTTTTTTTCCTCTTTGGGCGGAATGCAGTATTTGCTTAAAGAGATTGTTTAACTATTTGCTCAGACCATTCTGAGAGCTGATTTGAGACAGTACTTAATTGCAGCAAAAGTGGGAAATTGGATGTTTAATTCTATTAAATTTTGTAAAAGTATATTTGGAGTTGCCAGTGAGTTTTTCTTATTTCTATATACTTGTGTTGTTCATCTAATTGTTAAGCACATATAACTGTTTACATGTTCAATTTACACTAACTGGAGGTATGCTTTCTCCCACAATGGCAGCAGCGTTCGACACACAAGTTTCCACATCTTTGCAATATAGACTTTCTTAAAAAGGGGCTGCACTGCACTCATTTCTCTCTGAAAGCAGCAATTTCGTTAAGAATATGGTTGAGAGATTCACTTTTCCTAACATTTTTTGTGGAATTTTTGGAATGTTCCCCACTTTTTCTCTGGCTGCAGAAATTTCATAAGCACACTTAAATCTCAAATATTCCTCAAGCAAGAGACATTTTTCTACCCCCCATTCCCCCCCCCCTTGCTCCAGTGGATTCTTCCCTTAAGCTCCAAACAATCTTAGCTAGCTCCATCAGAAATTATTTTAGTAAGTATATTTTTCAATTGATCTGAACTATTTCACAGATATTTTCAAGGAAATTTGAAGCTTCATTGGCTAAATTAACATATTTCACAAATATCAAACACAGAGAAACAGCATGCAAGGGTTTTTAAAGTGTATTAGTCATAAGTAAGCTTACATTCACACAATAATGAAGTTCCTGTGAAAATCCCCTAGTCACCACATTCCAGCGCCTGTTTGGGTCCACTGAGGAAGAATTTAGCATGGCCAATTCACCTAACCAGCACATCTTTTGGACTGTAGGAGGAAACCAGAGCATCCGGAAGGAACCCACGCAGACATAGGGAGAATATGCAAAGAGAGTGACCCAAGCCAAGAGTTGAACTCAGGCTCCTGGGGCTGTGAGGCAGCAGTGCTAATCACTGTGCCACCGTGCCACCCTGAGCTTGGGTTTGGTTAATATCATGTTTCCTCTGAACAGAACGGTTAGGGAAAAGTGTTTAGTGTATAACTTTATAACAACAACTTGTACTTATATTCAACATTGAGCCACAAAAGGAGATATTAGAACAGATGACCCAAAGCTTGGACAAAGATATATGTATAGGAGGAAATAGAGATAATAATGTAGAGAAGTTTAGGGAGAAAATTCGAGAGCATACAATATAAGTAGTAGAAAGAACAACGGCGCAGAGTGGAATACTAAAATTGGGAATGTTCAAGAGGACAGAATTGGAAAAGATCTAGTTATAGAGTTAGAGGAGATTATAGGGATAGAGAGGCATGAAATCAAGGATGAAGATTCTTAATCATAGCATTGCTCAGAATGTGACATGGGAAGTGATGGGTAAAAGGAATTTATTGCATGTTAGGATGCAGGTAGTAGAGTTTTGGATGAGTTTAGGTTCGTGGAGGGTGGAAGACAAGAGGTCAGGAAAATGATATAACATTAATAAACTTTAGGCAAGCACCATGTGGCTAGATGCCTTTGCAGTCTAGTTACACAAATCACTAAAATGTCATGAACAAATACAGAAAATAATTAAATTGACTAATGTACAACTGGACTTTATATCAAGATACATTCACACACAGCCCTGCTTAGATCAACATGGAGTACTGAGACTGCACCTTGGGAAAGGTAGACTGAGCTAGGGAGAGTGCAACATACCAGAATGATAACCAAATTTATATGATTAAATCACAGGAAAGGACCACACAAGCTACAGCCGCATTTCCTGGAATTTAGAAGGTGATTTGATCAAACTTTTCAACATTTTAAGGAGGATAGATAAGGCGAATGGAGAGAAACTACATACAGATTAGGACTAGACGGCGTGAGGGCTTTCAAGGCAGAAATTAGGAAACACTTTGGCATACAAAGGGTGATAGAAATTTGGAGCTCTGTTCTGAAAAAAAGTCACTGCACTAGATCACTTGTCAATTTTAAAACCAAGATAGATTTTAATTAACTGGAGCATTAAGGGAGATTTTTTTTTGTTCATTGGATACGGGCGTTGTTGGTTGCGTCAGCATTTATGGCTCATTCCTAATTGTTTTTGAACTGAGTGACTTGCTAGGCCATTTCAAAAAGCATTGCTGTTGGTGTGAAGTTGTATGTACGCCACTCCAGGTAAGAAAAGCAGATATCCATCCCTAAAGAGTATTAGTGCACCAGATAACAGTCATCATTACACTTTTATTTCCAGATTTTTACTGAATTCAAATTCCTCTGTCTGCCATGGCAGGGTTTAAACATGAGTCCTCAGAACTTTACCCTGGGTCTCTGGATTATTAGTCTGTGGGGAGCGGCATGGTGGCATAGTAGTTAGCACTGCTGTCTCACAGTACCAGGGACCCAGGTTTGATTCCAGCTTCAGTGTGGAGTTTTCTCTCCGTGTCTGCGTAGATTTCCTCTATGTGCTCCACTTTCCTTCCATACCCAAAAATGTGTGGGTTAGGTTAATTGGCAATGCTAAATTGCCCCTTAGTGTCAGGAGGATTTGCAGGGTAAATATGCTGGGTTACAGGAATAGGACTTAAGTGGGATCATTGTTGGTGCAGGCTCAATAAGCCGAATGGTCTCTTTCTGCACTGTAGGGATTCTATGATACACCACTGTCTCCCCATGTGCCACCACCTCCAATGGGGCAATGTCAGGTATATGGAGTTAGGTCATAGAGATTAGCCATGATCTCAATGAATGATGGAACAGGCTTGAGGAGCTGAATTGCCAAATCCTGTTCTTGTGTTTCTAAACCTCCAGTAGGTACTTGACTAGGGGTGAAAACCTTATTCTTGAAGGGCTGATAACCCAAATGCTTTGTCAATGTTGATACAAATTGCCAGTATGTGGCTGCCCCTGAATCTGAACTGTTGCTGCAAAACTTAATTTAAAACTATTATTTTTAAATTTAATTACACTATTTAATTTCAAGGCAAAGTAGTCAAAAACCCTGACATATGACACCCACTTAATACTTCTGGGTCAAACAAATTCTTCCTCTCAAATTTAGAAACTGCTATTTATTCCTGGCCACCAGGTGGCAATAGTCTCTAAATTACATTGCAAGGATCAAAGTTGCTTGTTTTCCTTTCTTCAGTTCCAATTTGTAGTTCCGTCCAAGCAAATTATACAACTGTATAAATAACATTTATAACCAGCGCACCTTAGAAATATTAACTAATTACCCTATAATCATTAAACTTCATTAATATTTATTATATGAAGGTCATCCACATTCATACATTCTTTCCTCAAACATAACCGTTTTAGGGAAATAAGAATCTGCAAGATCGAAAAAAGGAGAAATGGCATTCAGAGAGCCAGTGCAGACATGAAGAGCCAATTCTGTACCAATTCTGCGAAGAACCTCTTCCTCTACTTGTCTATAGTTGTTTTTCTTTTACAAATTAGATTTTATTCACTCAGAAATTTCTTTCTTTATATAGGTAGGCAATTGTACACTCTACCTTGAGATCAAGACTCAAGGGAGATACTCAAGTCTGAAGAGTTGCGAGAGAAAAGTCCTATGGCATTCCTCTATGGGTGGGGAGATTAGAGAATCTTGGGCTTCTCAGGCTCCATGGTGATTGAGTTATGATCTTACACAAGTATATAAGATAGCAAACAATGTGGAAAAAGTCAAAATTAAATATTAATAGTGGGACAGTATGACACAAAGACCCGCATTTAAACTAGAATCAAATTCCGAACTGATATTAGGACTTCTTCGCACAGTGATCAATACGTGTAAATTGAAGGTGGAAAGCTTAGGATTAATTCAGAAATAATTAGTTGCCTTGTCTAGATTAATTGGATTAAAGTCTTGTGGGTTCCAGGATAGGTGAATGAACTACTTTGCCACATTACCAAATGTGGTAAAAGTGAAAACTCATACATACACTGCCTGCTTCTATTTCATAAGTGATCAAGGCTGCTTTGAGATAAAGTCCACAGTTACAAATTTGAAGTAGTTAGGACTCAACGCTTCTTCAGCATTGGGAAAAAAAGCTATTTCTGAAAAAAAAAACAATAATGGTTTTTGTTCATCTGCTTTGAGGTTCTGCTCATCTGACTGAAGGTCTCTGGGTCTCAACCTTGAGCCCATTCATGCTGAACATTCCTGCTTTGTACACTGTACGATCTCTCTCATCTGAATGAGCTACAGCTCAATCTCCTGCATTCTGTTATTACACTGGATAAGACTGCAGTTCAGTCTGAGAGAGGATAAACGCACCTGTTCCTGAACCATTCCTGCCCTTTGGCCTCCTCTGGACTCTCCACCGTGGATCTTCCACTCTCTTCCCTCTAGCTCTATCTCCAGCTGGTCCCATGCTGACTCCGCCGCGCGCTGTGACTGCTGCGCACAAACAAAACATGCTATGTAAAAACTAATGGTACCATTTTTTTGAAAGATCATCGTGATTCAAAAGGCCTAAATGACCTGCGGCACAGAAGCACAGTGGTTAGCACTGCTGCCTCACAGCATCAGGGACCTAGGTTCAATTTCTAGTTTGGGTCACATCTATGCAGACTCTGCATGTTCTCCCTGTGTCTGTGTGGGTTTCCTCTGAACACTCTGGTTTCCTCCCACATTGTGAAAGACATGCTGGTTAGGTGCATTGGCCACGCTAAATTCTCTCTCCATATACCCAAACAGGTGCCGGAGTGTGATGACTAGAGGATTTTCACAGTCACTTCATTGCAGTGTTAATGTAAATCTACTTCTGACACTAATAAATAAATTTAAACTGAAAAATCCTGAGTTATGAAGAGAAGAAATGAGGACTAAGTATTTAGACACTACAGGAAATAGAGGCTTATTTCACATCTTCTCACCCCTTTTCTGGCAAGAGGAATAGAAATAGGATTCTCTTTTCTTTTCAGTGCCTTTGTGGTTTTGTAATTGTGCTGACTTTTACTGAAGTTTGAATGCTAAATGAGAGTGAAGTACTGGGTGGAATTTTACAGTCTTGTCATGCCTCTCGCAACGGAAAACGTCATAAAATTAGGCATGATGCAACTAGCGGGAATGGTGCCTGCATTTGCGCCCATTCCCATTTCACCACCAAATAAAAATTGGCATGATCAGAACCCAGCCCAAAACGTCACTTTGCATTTTTTTGCATTCATTGTAATTAGTGAGCCTCCCTCCCAATTCTCCCAGCTCACCTGCATTAACCGTCTCATTTGTTGCAGTTGAATCAGTAAAACACCTCAAATATAAAAGTCAGTTTCAGTCACTTGAGCACTGAAGGTGAGTGAGGAGGTAAGTCTGTATTTTCAAATTGCTCTGTACTGTTCAGAGGCAGGAGGTTGTTTTGTGACGCCTATGTTGCATTTCGGGCTGGATAGCATGCAAGCGTGTGGAGCTGTTGTTACTCATTGGGTCAACTTTGGACTCTCAGCACGGACCTGGGTCTGAATGCTGGCCTCGGGTCTTGTTGCCGAATTTGGGTCTGAGTGCTAGTGGGTGATGGGCTGGTAAGTCTCTCATATGGCAAAGCTGTAGCCTCAAAATTTGTCAAGCAACATTGTCTGTGGCCACCACTTCATGGGTTATGACTATGTGTTTGTGAGTGTGTGTGGGAAGGAGAGGAGTACGATGCTGTGTTGCCAGTTTGCGGGGCTGTGGGGGGGGGATATGGGGAGTGTGTTGCTGGGGGTGGGGCTGTGTGGGAGGATATGACAGTGTGTGTTGTTGGGAGGCCACATTCTCAAAGGTTACAGCCATTGGCCGCTGTGTCTCAGTGCTGTCCCACTGGATCTACCACAAGCTCTCGAGCCTCTCATCCATGGGCCACAGAATCTCAAAGCTTGTTCAGTCCCTCAGCTGTGCCCTGCTGTGAGTCGGCCACCACCTGGAGTTTGCAACTCTCAGTGAGGACTATTTGTCCTGGGCTTTTTACCGTAAATGCCATCTTTTCAGTTTTGACCTAGGAACCACACAAGACAGGCAAGAGCAAGTCTGCTTGAAAACTCTGGGACTTCTCTCAATAACCTCGCAGTTGGCCCAGAGTGGCCATCAGCCCCTCCTGCATTCCTGGCTCTGTTGCTGCAGCTCCAGCAGCTGAGGGAGAAGTGATTGCACAGGCCTAGCATCTAGCCCAGGGCCAGCTAAGTCCTTGCCTTCAGGAGGCCCCCGTGTGCCAGAAGCCTCGGATATTTCCACTCTTACACTTGATGTACATCAACAGATGTTCTGCGCACAGCAGAGAGTGACTCAGATGACTCTCACTAACCACCCACCGATGTGAGAGTCTCTGGGGTAGTGATTTGCAAGGCAGAAGCTGATGCAAACTGTTGTCAGACTCGGAGATTCCACATCAGCTCCCTCTGAGGAGTCTTCCGAGTTGACAGGGACAGAATGTGTGGGAGCAGCTGTGAGGGATGCATGTCAAATGGCCCAGGTATGTCAGAGTTCTTTCCTGCAACACAGGACAAAGGTTAAGTGCAAGGGAGTGAGAGGAATCTGGGCTGCATGAACTTATTTAAGATATCTCTCGTGATTGGAGGATGCTCACTTCTATGTTCCAGTACGACCATGCATCATGCTGTCACTAATAGTGTGGATCCTCTCCCACAAACTTCAATGCCCGCTCCTCAAAAGAGTAAGAACCCAAATTTCAGACACAACACTGTCTCCCTGTCTTTGTCCTCTCTTGGTGATTATGGGCATTCTTCTCCTGTGAGGACAGAATGAGTCATGTAAAATCTGATAGCATGAGTCCTTCAGGGATCAGGGGATGGCCTTCAGAGGGATACTGTTATGGGGTTAACAGAAGGAGGAGGGTGCTTGAGGGGCAGAGGCTGGAAACATGCAGGGTGCTAAGGGTGGGGGGATCTAGGGGTTGTTTAGGGGAAAATGCTAGATAACATTAAACACTCATTCTTGCTGCCCAGATGAGGTCATTCAGTTTTTTGTGGCACTGCTTCCCACTTCTCCTGGCCAATACCCTGGCACACTAACATATGCCACTATCACCGCCTGTGCTACATTTCCATTCCTTTCCCAGGAACGGTGTCCTGCTGGGGTGAAGAGGAAGTCCTGCCTTGCCTCCACTGACTCCAGAATCCTAGCCAGATTAACATCAGAAAAACGGGGAGCTGTCTTCCTGGAGGCCATTTCTTCCTGCACTGACTGCCTATCTGTCCATCCTTGAGGTTTTTATGGAGCTCTCCCATGTTAGTGCACATCAGCTGCAGGCAGTTTGGGCGAGTCACACACACATTAGAGCATTCCAGCGAGTTTAATGTAGTTTGCCTTGTTACCATGGGAGGAAGCCAAGTCAGCTCTTGCAGGAGTGCGATGGAATGGGGGGCAGATTTGTGCCTGTGATGATCAAGGGCAGAGGAGCCAGCCATTGGGGTCAGGGGGTGATGATGGGGACGTGCGCAAGGGGGTTTTGGGGGGTGGGACATGGGCATCTTTTGCTGGCTAGCATTTATTGCCCATCCTTAGTTGCCCTTGAATCGAGTGGTTTGTTATACCATTTCAGAGGGCAGCTGAGAATCAGCCACATTGCTGTGGCTCTGGAGTCACATTTAAGCTAGACTGTCTAAGGATGGCAGATTTCCTTCACTAAATAGTGAACCAGATGGGTTTTATTGACAATGGTTTCATGGTCATCAATAGATTCTTAATTTTTATTTAATTCAAATTTCATTAGCTGCAGTGATGGGATTCGAACTCCGGTCCCTAGAACATTAGCTAGTTTCTGAACAATATCACTGGACCATTATCTCCAACAACAGCTATTACATTTTTCAGTCAGCATCCAACAGCCAAAAGAAAGGCAATGACATATTATTGGTTGTGCTTTAGGAAGAGCAAGAAAATTATTACTTCACAGCCAAGGACAGAAACTCTTTTCCCTAGGCAACAAAACAAGGCAGGCTAATCTGCAGAAGAACCAGAAGGAAAAGAGCCATCACTGAGGAATTCATAGCAGATCATTGGAGGCCTTAAGATCTTAGAATGGGACTGAAGAGGTGAATTTACATTTAGCCTCACAGGCTACCTACAGGTTAAAAATCTGAGTAGTTTCTTTCACAAAGGGAAAATTTCGTTATGGGTAGACATGTGTTAGGCAGTTGCAGAGTCTCAGACATTGAGAAAGTCACTTTGTGACAAAAATAGCCTTAATAGAATTTTTAACCTTTTCACATTAATGTTTAATACGTAAAATGTGTTTCCTGTTCACATTAACCTTAATTGTCACAATTTTTGAGCAACACTTTTTTATGCTAATATTTCAAATGGGAAATAGCTGAGACTATGGACAGACCTTTCCGGCCATTTACGCAGGCGGGATCTTCCTGTCCCACTGATAGCACACCCTATCTGCAGGTTTCGTGGCACTGAGGAGTGGATTCAACAGGAAACCCCATTAACAATGGGGAACTAGAAGATCCAAAGGTGTGTGGATTAGCTTGATTGGCCATGCTAAATTGCCCCATCGAGTCAGGGGGGCGAGCAGTGTAAATATGTGGGGTTACGGGGATAAGGTGGGATAGCTGTCCGTGCACATGCATGGACTGAATGGCCTCCTTCTGTACTGTAGAGATTCTATGACTCTATGAATTACAGAAAAAAAATACATAAAGTGATCGTAAACAGACAACAAATTGAGTTTCACTTTTTCACATTCAACCTTAAAAGTGAAGCTGAAGCAATAGCCTTCACTGTTCCATTCAAAACATGTCATTCTGAGTTCAATCTGCCACAGGCAAAATTTATCTTTATAACCCTCTTCTGCTCTCAGTGACAGTCAATGGGAGGATACAAAAAGTCTATAATTCCACTAGAATTGGAGAAACTTAATCAAGGCAACATTCTTGAGATGGCATCTTGATGAGCTGCTATATTTCACATATGTATGTGCATACATGAGAATGGTTATCATTCTGAGGTGTAGATGTTGAGAAATAACATAGTTTACTTATTTTAAATCTCAAACTACCTAAGTACAATGGTCATCTGTAAACAAAAAGTGATTTAAGCTTTGCTTTTATTGATTATAATCAGTACTTTATCACGCTTATAGAAAAGAACAGGCAATTTTTACTGGTCATCATTTTCAATCCGTTTAATATTTTGGCTGCAAATTCAAAAAGGCTCAAAAATGGGTGTGGCGATCTCAACAACAAATTAACTTATGCCCACTGATTTTTATGGAGCCAGAATGCAAACTCTGCAGTGTCTGATGGCTAATGTGTCAACTTACATTGCAACACAAGCAGTTAAGACACTCACTCATTGTCCGGCTGCTGCTGGGAGCTCAGGCTGAAGTTATGCAACCTCCGTGTGCTCCCATGCAAGCTTGGACAGCTGTCATCATACCTGTGGAGATCAGTATGCAAAATGGTTTGCAAGGTCTCAGAGTAGACCAGCAATCTGAGCTCCAAAACGTTCAAGGATTGCTAAATTTTCACCTCAAGAGACTGCCAGTGTTTCTATTGGGCATAAAATTGCCATGTTCTCTCAGGACAACAGCATTCTTCCTCCCCACACTGCCATTCTACCAGTGCTTTTGCTGCCAGCGAGACAGCTGCCAATGCTTTTGAAGTTGTGCACCTTGAAATCAGCATTCTTGGGACCAGGGCTCCTCAAGGTTATCCTGCAAGGTCAGCAACCTTTCCATCAGTCCTGCTGCAGTCACTGGGGTAGCATTCTGGTCCCTGCCACCCTGTAGACACACTCTGATTTGTGGAGGTGAATCAAATGCTGATGGCACAGTCGATTGACACAGAATGAAGGCATTGTGACCACAGCCAGAAATTTGACATTTACCTGCACTTAGTTAGTATGGACACACAACAGTTGGAGAGGGACACTGGAATCCTTGCCAGTTTTTCTAGACCTCAGAATTTACGTGCTGCCTATGTGCAGTCAAATACACCATGCACCATCGGGAAACTGTAAACCTGGCACTCGACCCACCTATTTTTCATAGGTAAGAATGAATAAACTTGTTCAACTCTCTTTGAATACTGTATTAGTGAGACCATATTTGGAATACTATGCAAAATTTTGGTCCCCTGACTTGAGGAAGAATGTAATTACATTGGAGGCAGTTCAGAGGAGGTTTACTAGATTGATTCCTGTTGTAGGGCAACCTAGAATAAGAAGTAATAGTTTTAAGATAGAGTTGCAGATTTTAAACAGCGATTAGGAAAAACTACTTCTTTCACATGGTCATGAGTCTGTGGAATTCAGTATCCCAGAATGCGGTGGATACCGGGATACAGTAAATTTAAGGAGGAGATAAATTTTTAATTAATAGTGGCTTGAAGGGTTATGGACAATGGGGAGGAAAGTGGAGTTGAGGCTGAGATAAGATTAGCCATGATTGTACTAAATGGCAGAGCAGGCTCGAACAGCTGGACTACCTAATTCCTTTTCCTAGTTTGTTATGTTCTTATTCTGCAGGCTGGGGGAGGCAGGGGAGAGGTGGTTAGTAATGACTGCACACATGACCTGGAATTGGTGGTCTTAGCAGAATGCTTGAAGTGAAGACTTTCACCAAGTATCAATCCCTGCAGCCTTCAACAACTTTAAATAGCAATATAAAATATCAAACAATTCTACTAACATAGCAACAGCTAGTAAAAATCAATCAGCAACTAACCTGAAAATCCCTTTAATTATTGTTGTTGAGAATGCTCCTTCCTGCTGCTGAATACATGTTCAGTTATGAGAGATGAAGAGAGGCTGATAGTTGGAGTAGCAATACAGAAAATGGCATCACTGACTTCAACTCAATGACGTCAGTGTGCTGACCCTGGAAATTTCAAGTGCACATTCCTTGCACTCATATCAGCGCCCTTATCAAAATTGCCTCTGGCCAGCAGCAGCATTATGTGCATTCAGCACTTGTGCCAATTTTAACCCAAAACAGCATCTTTGATACTGAAAATTGTCAGCATTGTGAATTTTCCACACAGCCTAAAGCTCACCAAGTTTACCATTTTGGAAGATGAAGACAGTTGCAGCAATTTAAAAAAAACAGTTCCTTGTATATTGTTGACTCAGTAAACAGACCGGATTTTTGAATTTGTGCTAAATGGTTACATATTGGATAAATCAAAACATAACTGCTGACCTGAAAGCAAATATAGCTTTGCTTAATGTGAAATTCTGAGATATATTTTTTCCATCTGGAAAATTATCTAACACTGCTGGACAAGGCCAAACAGAGTTCCTTTCGCAAAAGAAGAGCAAGATCTTCTCTTTTTCCGCCTGGCACTGACCAAGAAAACAATTCTGAAATCCTGAGATTCAGAACAACCTCTGTCAATTGTGGAATCTGTGGTTTTGATCACTAATGTGGTCTGATGTGAAATGGTACAGCCTTCAGCACAGGCAACTTTGCAATCTTAAGCAGCAGCGTAGGTAGAACATTTCAAAAACTGGATTTTAATTATTGAATACAATAATTATGTTCATCACCCATCTTTAAATAGTCTTCAACTTTAAGCAGCTGAGTGTGAAGATTGGGTAAATGCGCCAGGTGTTCATTAGAATGTTTAATTGTGCTGCTGCAGGAACACCGTTAATGTGAAAGAATTGTGGACATTTGAAAACCGTATCCAAGAAAATGAAGATTGATCCAGCATTCCTCCAGTGGTTTAGTAAACAAACATACAACTTGCTATGATACTAAGCCATTCAGTTCAGTGTTTCGGACGTGCCAACTGTTCAATTTGAAGCAGACAGTCAGTGTGTTCAAAGTGGTGCAGACATATGCTTTCAGACAGAAATCAGTGCCACTTGGCCTTCTCTCATCGTATCATCCAGGACTTCTTCCTTCTGTTCATAGAGTCATAGAATCAAGAATGCTTACATTGCAAAAGGAGGCCATTTGTGCCTGCACTAACAGCTATCCAGCAACCACACATTTTTAATGCTAACCCCCGACACTAACGGGCAATTTAGCACGGCCAATCAACCTAACCTGCATATCTTTGGACCGTGGGAGAAATCTGATACACCTGGAGGAAACCTACACAGAGAGAATGTGCAAACTCCTGCGATGAAATGAATCCTAGTGCTTGGTGCTGTGAAGCGACAGTACTAACTACTGTGCCACGCTACTGGTACACCAAGTTTGAGAACTGGAGCAAGAACCTTATGGAATCAAAGTCCTCACAAATTGATGCAAATGTATTCTAAATTAGAGCTGTATCAAGATTTACTGATGGTCAATTTGTTTTTGATAGCATTCTAGGAGGGACCATTGGTTCCCAAACAGTGATTTTCAAGGTAAGAAATGCCAAAAGAATCTGCACTAACATTGCAAATTCATTCATGACATTCTAACTGAGAACTAAGTTTGATGATGGGAGGCAATATCAAAAATCTACATATATATTCCAAGCAACTGAAAGAAAAGTAGTTGTCAATAAGTATTGTATTATTACATCATAAAACAGGTTTCGATATGTACATGACAGGAAAATTTACCAATGCTATTTTGCACATCTATAGGGAAGAGAACAATCAAAGCCACATGCCTTTAAAAGAATAAGTGAAAGCAGATTCCAAGAACAAAGGGTACCAAACAATGCACTGACTTTTTCATTTATATCTGTTTTGTTCCTTTATGAAGTAGTACAGATAACAAGCCAGGACCTCTAATTGCATAAGCTCCACAATGGCACTGTCACTTAGACACTTGTAAGTAATGAATGCAGTTATTACATTAGACTTTTCTTTCATTGCCTACATTCACCAGCGCAATGACTTTCTGTCTCTCTCATTTCAGTGAAATTCTTCTTGAAGGAAATTCCCCCCAGGGATACATTCATCTTTATGTACAGCTCCTGCAGCTGATTGTTTCTGATGAGAAAGAGCACAACGTGATTGAGCTCCAATATTGAAAGATGTCTGATAAAGTGAACAATAAGAATGAAGGGATTATATTTGCTTCTCCCAGGAATCAAATCTGTACAGTTTGTTTATCCATCATTTTGCCATCCATCATTGACACTAAACCCGTTATCTCTGAAAAGGCATACTCAAGGGATTATGGCCAATGGATAAAATAGAACAGCAAGTTTATTTAGAAATATATAATTAAATGTTTTGAACATGGGTACATTCAGTTCCAGAAAGTTCTGGGATTAGAAGGTTGATGTTATTTTACTTTTCATTATTCTACTTTTAACTTACTTAAAAGGGGAAAAAATACAAATATGCAGTCAATGGAGGGGAGGGGGACTCTTATCTGTAAATAGACTGGGAAGCAGAGGTTGAGAGAAACTCTGGTGGCATGTGAGAAGTTTTGGCTTCCCTGTATCTAATAGGGTTATGATTTCAAAATGTGCATATTCTGTCATTGACAGGCTGCCTGCAAGATGAAGTGACACGGAAGAATTCGAAAAGAAGCTTTCAGGTGATCTCTCCATAAATAGTTAAGCATTTCTTATTGTTGCAATATTAATCTTGCTCGGTACGAGAGGAACCACAGGTTCAGTCATTTGCTGTATGTGCTTGGCTAAGGAGCAAAACAAATATAAATTCTCCATTTTGTCCATGTCAGGAGTGCACTTTGTGAAACTGTGCAATCTCTGCATTTCATTTCCCACCCATTAAAGTTGATGGAAGAACACCCTTCATTTTCTGTCCACTAAAGTTAATAGATATAAAATCACAGGCTAGGGCACACAATTTCATGATATGCAGTCCCAACTTGTGTTCAGAATATAGAGAAGGGTTATGCAACAGTGTCTTCCTTATTCAATGCAGCTAAAAAATAAAATACATTACAGTGATGTATGTTTTTTAAAAACTGTTTATATGAACAATAGTTGTTTTTAATCAATAAAATAAAAGGTAGCTAGTCAAATTGTTTAAATATTATACGGGCTATAACACATGTATATCAATCTAGTTATTTTTTCGCTTTTTATTTTTTAAAATGCTGGAATTCAAAACAATAAGAAAATGCTATGAATACACAGCAGATCTATAAACTTGTCTATGTATGTATGAATTAGGAGCAGGGTTAGGCCACTCGGCCGCTTTGAACCTACTCCACCATTCAACAAGTTTACAGCTGATCTTATTGCAATTTCAGTTCCACAAGCCCATCTATCATTCACAACTTTTCAACCTCTTGCTTATCAAGCTCTGTCTTAAAAATGTCCAAAGATTCTGTTACCACCACTTTTTGAGTGAGCAAGTTCCAAACATTCATAGTCCCTTTGAGAGAATAAAATGCCTTCTAATCTCTGTCCCAGGTGCAGCATGGTGGCACAGTGGTTAGCACTGCAGCCTCACAGCCAGAGACACGAGTTTAATTGGCTTCGAATAACTGTGGAGTCTGCTTGTTCTCTTTGTATCTGCGTGGGTGCTCTGCTTTCTTCCCACAATCTAAAGATGTGTGGGTAAGGTTAGGCCATGTTCAATTCCTCTTAGTGTCGGAGGATTAGCAGGGTAAATACTTGAGGTGACAGGGTATAGGACTTGTTGGTGGTTGTTGTTGCAGGCTCAATAAACCAAATGGCCTCTTTCTGCATTTTAGGGATTCTATGATAATTGGCGATCCCTTATTTTTAAATTATCTCCTCTAATTCTAAATTCTCCCTCCTTTCCATATTCACCCTGTAAAGATCCCTTTGGATCTTATATGTTAGAAGATTAAGAGCAAAATTTAGAATAATAGATGCATATGACTTTGCTATGTATTTCTATCATTCTCTGTTTGTGTTCCCTGGATATAGAACCCAAAATGACTATCTCAGAAAATGCATTTTTTGTAAACTTGCCTTCAATTTTTTAAGAGGCAGATTCATCTTAGCACCATTATGGCTCAAAAGAAGGCTATTCGCTCATCGAATCACTGCAACATGTGCCAGAGCTAGGATTCTGCAGTAAAGGCAGATCCCCAGAATAGTTTCTAGATAAGTTCATCAAGCTGTAGATATGAGTTATGGCGCCCTAGCTGCTATACCCAATCAGACATTCTTGGTCAATAATGACACCGGCATGCCTTCTTCATGCAGTAACATGGATATCACAAGATATGTTATGTTCAAAGCACTTTTGTAGAACCATCCAGCATTATGATTAGTAAAACATCCATACATCATAGTGACATTGTTAATGATCGTTTGTGGCAGTTCCTGTTGAAAATAGGAGCCTTGATCAACTGTGCATCTAGATTCATCTTGTTTATAGGTGCTTATACTCAGAAGCTGGTGGGAGAGCACCTCTCAAACAAGCTAAGTTGCAAAGCAGTGCCGCTGTCATTCACAAACACTAACTGTTAGCAGCAGGACAAGACTGCAATTATCAAAAATTCAGAATCAGCCACTTCATTTGCAGGTTTATTGGGTTGAATTTTCACTTAAGAATACAAGAACTAGGAGCAGAAGTAGGCCATCTGGCCCCTCTAGCCTGCTCTGCCATTCAGTAAAACTATGGCTGATCTTTTTGGGGACTCAGCTGTACTTACTCACCTGCTCACGATAACCCTTAATTCCTTTACTGTTCAAAAACTTATCTGTTCCGGCCTTAAAAACATTCAATGAGGTAGTCTCAACTGCCTCACTGGGCAGGAAATTCCATAGATTCATAACCTTTGTGTGAAGAAGTCCTTCCTCAACTCAGTCCTAAACTGCTTCCTCTTATTTTGAGGCAATGCCCCCTATTCTAGTTTCACCTGCCAGTGGAAATAGCTTCCCTGCTTCTATCTTATCTATTCCCATCATATTCGTATATGTTTCTGTAAGATCTCCCTTTATTCTTCTGAATTCCAACGAGTATGACCCCAGTCTATTCAGTCTGTTCTCATTAGCCAACCCTCTCAACTTCAGAATCAACCTAATGAATCTCCTTTGCACCCCCTCCACTGCTAGTATATCTTTTCTCAAGTAAGGAGACCAAAACTGTGCACAGTACTCCAGATATGGCCTCACCAGCAGCTTAAACAGCTGCACCATAACCTTGCTGTTTTTAAACTCCATCCCTCTAGCAATAAAGGACAAAATTTCATTTATCTTCTTAATTACAGCTGCACCAGCAGACCAACTCCTTGAGATTCCTGCACAAGGACACTAACGTCTCTCTGCACACTAGCACGCTGCAATTTTTTACCATTTAAATAATAGTCCATTTTGTTGTTATTTCGATCAAAATGGATGACCTCACATTTAGCAACATTGTACTCCATCTGCCAGAACGTCACCCACTCACTTAGATTATTTATATCCCTTTGCAGACTTTCAGCATTTTCTGCACACTTGCTCTGCCACCCATCTTAGTGTCATCTGCGAATTCTGACACACTACCTCGGTCCCCAACTCCAAATTATCTATATAAATTACAAACAATTGCAGTCCCAACACTGATCCCTGACGCACACCACTAATCACTGATCACCAACCAGAAAAATACCCATTTACCCCCACTCTTTACTTTTGATTAGTTAATCAATCCTCTATCCATGCCCGTAACACATGCACCTTTATGTTATGTAGCAATCTTTGGTGTGGCACCTTGTCAAATACCTTCTGAAAATCCAGATACACCACATCCACAGGTTCCATCGATGGGGCAGGGGAAAATTTCACAACACGCCCAATTTTTACTTGCTTTGAATACAGTGGGATGAAGCGTACTACTGCCAGCTGATTCACTGTCACCCGGTGAGTAAAAATTCACCTGGGTGCAAAATAGTTTGAACAAAAGAACTGATGCCATAATTTAAAGCACAG
Organism: Sphyrna mokarran; assembly: GCA_024679065.1. NCBI lineage: Eukaryota > Metazoa > Chordata > Chondrichthyes > Carcharhiniformes > Carcharhinidae > Sphyrna > Sphyrna mokarran. The sequence continues at coordinate 45,422,959 of JAGIQG010000003.1, read as the reverse complement.
AACAATAAAAACAATGAATGCCACATAATGAGAGTGCTGTACAAAAGTGAGGACAGACACTAAAGAGAGTTAAACAATTTGTTTCATACTGTGTGATCAGTTTCAGATTCTGTGCTTCATGTTGAAACATCTGAAAAGTAATTCAATGACAATAATGAACTGTGAGTATCACCACCCCTATAGAAATTGCTCCTCTGCAGAGCCATTATCTCAGTCTTCCATTCCAATTTCTTTAATAACATCTTATTTCACCAGACTGACTATATTCACAGCTCATTGTGTCCTGCCAAACATGGGTTTTCACTCCACACTATGCACAATTGAAGTAATGTCTACTGAGCGCTAAGTGAATTTAAACTGCTGCTGATGTTATGCCAGTTGCTGTTTATTTTCAGGTTACAAAATAATCGTATAGCGCTCACATTTAAATGAGTCTTGTTATAATTGGTCCATTTGTCAAGACAGATATTCGCTGCACCAGATCAAAGGTGGGGCGGAATTTTCCAAAAGAAATAAAATGTAATTTTTGTGAAAATTGGTGCAATTCCTGTCAGTGCAATCCGAATGACAATTTTCAGGTATTTTGAAAATGATTTTGCCCCCAAGTGAGAAACGCCACATCTGAATGTGAAACATCTTATTTGCCTGTCCTGGGGGTCATCAGAGCATTTCAATAAAGCAGGCACTGCACTTAAATGGCTCCACAGAACTTGCTGTCATTCAAGCCAGGAAGGATGTTAGCGAAGAAACTAGCTCCTCAATGCTGGATGCCGGAGAGGAGAGATGGGCAACTACCCTCAGGCTGGCAGCAGATCCTCCGGAAAGGTGACAAATCCCACCTGGGAGACAGTTGTAGCATTGGACAGTGCCAGAAGCCTGACTAAGAGGACAGGGATGCAATGTCAGAAGAAGATGAATGACCTACCCCATTCTGCCAGGGTAAATGCTCTCAGTATCCTCTCAGCATTCCATTTTGCCATCGCCCCTCAGAAGGATACCTCAGGAGCAGCACAGTGGTTAGCACTGCTGCCTCACAGCGCCAGGGACCCGGGTTCAATTCCTGGCTCGGATCACTGTCTATGTGGAGTTTGCATGTTCTTCCCGTGTCTGCGTGGGTTTGCTACGGGTGCTGTGGTTTTCCCCTACAATCTGAAAAACGTGCTGGTTTGGTGCATTGGCCATGCTCAATTCTTCCTCAATATATCCGAAAGGCACCGGAGTGTGGTGACTTGGGGATTTTCATAGTAACTTTATTGCCGTGTTAATGCAAGCCTTACTTGTGACTAATAAATAAATAAACTTTAAACTTCAATTACATATGCTGCCACCTCACAGAGTCCCAGCACCCCATGTCCCACAAGTTTCCCCCCAAGCACTCCTCATCAGAACCCCTCCCTGCTTCTGTACAGTGCCTGTGAATGCCAGCTATCATTAATATCTGAGCCAGTAGGTAGCCAGCTCACATCATTCCCATTTGTGTTCCTGCAGGATAAGCTTGCCCACAATCCCCACAAGTGAGAGGAGATGGGTGAGTGGTGGGATCCCCAAGATGAGGATCCTGATTCCTTCTGAGGAGAGAGCGATGGAGCTCGGAGAGGGGAAGGAAGAATGGTCCTGTGCTGAGAGTGAATTGAACCTACAAGAGAAGCAACGGCACCTTCATCCAGATAACCAAACTCAAGTGAACTCTGTGTTGTCCAAACTCTTGACCAGGCATGTACTAAAACCATCTTCTTTGCCTTTCATTTGATTCGTCATTGTCACATACATTAGTATACAGTAGACAGGCTTCTGGGTCATGATCTGGTGAACACCACATAGTTTCTGATGCACATCTGGTGGAGGCTGGAACGTCTCACTGATTGGACAGCCAGAGATCTGCTGGATCCCAGGATGCAACTATCCACAGTCATGCTTGTGGATACCTTCATTCTTCAGCTGCTTGAGATGCAAAAAGGCAGAGCCAGGAATACCAAGAAGGCTTTTTCAGTGCAGGATTCATGAGAATCATGGAGCCTGTTGTCGGATTGATCAGCAGCAGATATAACAACATGCTGCTGCACATGGCCAGGGCCAGAGTATCAGTGACAATCGTATGACTGCAAGTCTGCCGTCACAGGAGATAGTGTTGCTAATACTAGGCTGTCTGAAGAGTGGCATCTGCAATGGAAAGCATGGGACCAGCAGTTAGATTCATGACAGGAGAACCCCAAGGCATGGCTCAGTTATTGAGAAATTCCTGTGTATAGTTCAGACAAGAACCCCAAAGCATTGCTCAGTCACCCTTTAAGACTGGCAGTGCCAGATAACGCTGAGGCTTCTGGAGCTCACTCTAGCTGCCCCTCCATCCCATGCAGTAACTCGGAGGTCTATAAACACGCAGAGGGAAGAGGATCTGCTGTAGTAGAGCCTGGGGTATTCCACCCAGGAGACCTTGGAAGTTACAAGCCCATCTGAATCCCCCTTACGGAGACTGGCGCATCTGAAGCGCAACTGGCACAATGAAGTCATAACACCAGTGCCACACAAATGTAGGCCAGGGCTGTGCCTACCAACAGCATTTCAGGCACAGAGTGTGGAAGACAGCATCCCTCCATCTCTCAAAGTGCATCCTGGGAACATGCCTAAACATAGTGGGAGGATACACAAGGAATTGTACAGGCATAGTGTGGGCTTGGGTGAAGTTAGGCACAAGTAGTTGGGGGTTATTATTAGTTGTTACATCTGGACATGTCACTGAATTAAATATCATTTTTCTTCACCACCTTAACATCTCATATTCTTTAACTCCTTCCAGTGACATGCTGCCACCTCACCCCATCAAGACACAGTTGTTCTCCTTGGCTTTCAATGCCCACCAAACATCTAGATCCTCTCATTATGAGTGTTTCATTCGGAGTGATGGAGCTCAAGCATGATTCAGTGAACCCCAGACCCCTGCCCCTAATTCCATTCTAAATCAAAGAGACAAAGGAATGTACCTCATTCAGACATAAGCCAGACAGTCAGAGTGCTGGGCAGACAGATAGGAGTCAGACATAAGCAGCAGTTGAGGAGCATCAAAGACCATTCCTTACTGCGAGTCATCATCACCCTTCTGCAGCAACCGGGCAGAAGGCACTTAAAGACTCCCTAGCACCCTAATGTTCAGTACTTTGGTGAACTCTATCCCTTGGTTGCAGAGGTCATGACATCCTATGGGGGGATCACATTGTCGGACAATGAACTTGTCATCCTCCATGAAGTGGGAGGTGATGAGGGTGTCTTTAGCTTTCCTGCTCATGCACACCCTCACTCTTGTATGGCCTTCATCCTCCAAATTCTCAGCAGGCTCTTCCTCAACGCTCTCCTGCATGTCCTCTCATCTGAGGACATGTGCTGCTCCTCGAGGTTGTCCTCAGGAACGTCAATGCCCCGCTGCAGAGCCAAGTTGTGTAGGGCATAGCAGACGAGGAAATGCGGAAGATGGTGACTGGGGGGCTATAACGGAGGGCCCGACTGGACCTATTGAAGGCAGCAGAGCAGCATTTTTAATGGGCCAATGCACAGCATGATTACAGATCGGGCGGCTTTGTGAATACCTCCACTGCGGTCTATATCTCCACACTGGCATCATCAGGTCACAACCTGAGGGGATACCTTTTGTCCCCAGTGAGCCAATCCTGTTGGACTAATGTAGCTGTCATGCATCTTCCCTGGAAAATGGACACACACATGCGCATGAAGTGCATCTGGTGGTCACAAACCAGCTGGATATCGAGGGAATGGAACCCCTTCCAGTTGATGATTTTGATTTGATTTGATTTATTATTGTCACATGTATTAGAATCGTGAAAAGTATTGTTTCTTGCACGTTGTATAGACAAAGCATATCGTTCATAGAGAAGAAACATGTTAGAGCAGAATGTAGTGTTACAGTCATAGCTAGGTCTTCCTGAAGCGACGGGGCTTGGAGACCAACACAGGTGTAATAAATTGCCCCCTGCACCTGTGGCAGACCAGCTATTTTCCCAAAGCCCCTCTCATCCTGCCAGATCTAGTCCAGGTCAAAATGTATACAGTCCAGAGCACGGGCGTAAACTGCATTCGTGAAGTCACTTATGGGTGAATGCTTGTGATTTTCCATGTAGATCATTCATGGAGTCCTGGATGGAAGTTTAAATCTTCCTTCACTTTCACAGCCACAGGGAAGTAGTGTCCACTGCCAACATGTGGCGCCAATTCTGCAAGGACATGGCAGTGGTGTTACACATTCTTCCTCTTGAGGCGGGGTCTTTGATGGCACATGTTGTCTGACAGGTCAGATGGGATTATCTTTAATGTATATCAAAAAAGAGCAATGGTGATAATACTGATCCTTGGAGAAGATCACTACTATGTGCTGTCTGAAAAACATTAACTCACAACTACTCTCTACTTCCTGGCGCTTAAGCAATTTTTAAATCCATTCTGCCAATATCCTTTTACTCCTGCAGGTATTTTTTTTGTCAACATGTCCATTATATGCTGTTTTGTCAAATGGACTACCTTCATCAACTCTCTGCTGCTTTATCAAAGAATACAATCAAATTAATCAAACATGATTTATTTTAACTAATCAATGCTTGCAGTTATTCACCCGTCTTTCACCAAATGCCAATTAGTTTTGTCCCAAATTATTGTCTGAAAGTTTCTGACATTAGGCGAATTGGCCTATACAATGGTTATTGGATTTATCCCTTTTTTAAACAGGAGCTGCAATCCTCCAACTCTCTGGAACAACCCTGTATTTAACTGGAGATAGAAGATTGTGACCTGAATACCTGTAAGTTCCATTCTTACTTCCTTTAGTAACCTAGGATGCATTTCCATCCTTACCGGGTGGGCTTGCTACTTTGAGGGCTGGCAATTTTTTTCTATCCTTTCCAAATATCATTACTGTTTCCTTGTTTACTGCAACCTTGACAGTGTCTTCTTCTTTAATGAAGACAGTTCAATGTACTCATTTAGTGCCTCATACGTAGTGGCTGCCACTGAGTGCGGGTGAAGAGAGAGGTGCGGGGCGGAGTCAGCGACTGATCTCTCCTTTTGCACAGAATAGAGTGAACATGGGAAAGATGTTTCCATTGATAGATGACACTAAGATTCACTTGTTGGGCTGCAATTGGGGCATGGGGGAAGCAGCATTGTGGAGATCCCGGACTGGTCAGCGATTGAGTTGGCCAGCAAACAGGAAGACTGACAGATCGGGGCCACTGCGCATGCACAGAGTTCTGGAACTGTCAGACTCTGGCATGAATAGGCCCCACCAACTGAGCTTTTAATAATATTCACGGTTATGACCTCTGCATTGCACAGAGTGTTGGAGACTCTGGTCTTGCCAGAGAAAACAGCCGTGATTGACACCAGTTTTCTCTTCAATCACCCTCCACCCCTCCCATTTTGAATCAAGCAGTCTTTACTACATAAAACAAGCACTGTAAAATTAAAACTTTTTTTTGCAATGACTTGGTTTTCAAAATCAATTTTACCTTTAGCGTCACTCAAGACTTTCCTTACATATTGCAGAATTTTGAAAGTTTATTCACTTCTCCTGACACCAAAGCAATATATCCTGCAGCTCATCAAAATTTATTTTGGTTCTCTGTGGTTTCTAGCTATCCTCTGAGGTATGAGGTTTCATGGGGTTTGTTTCGCTAAATTTTAGCTGTACAACCCTCAATCTCTCCTTCAAGATCTCATGCTTAATGGATTCACATCAAAAAATCTTTGTCATTTCTAAAAGACCTCTGCTCTGGTTTCACAACTGCATTTTAGATTCTGTCTCTCTCTCTCTCTCTTTCCTTTCTCCAAGCTGACTACCTGTTTTCTGTGAGAAAACACCCGGATAAAAACCAAAACAAATGAATACCTCTCTTCATGGCTTATTTTCATTTCAACATAACATTCTTTGGGAGGTTTCAAACACAAGTGTCAATTAGCTATATTTTATCTTCAAAACACCTTTTACCTTGATTCTAGGATGTACACCATTTACATCTCTAATGAAGACAGAGCAATTCTCAGACTTACAATTCCTTATTAAGAACTCAGCGATGGGTCACCCATTGTTTAAGGTTATCCCACATCCAACTCTGACCTGTAAGTGTGCGTGGAGAGAACTCTGTGTATTTAAATACCTTACTTACAATTTAATTTCCCCTTTGAATTGCAATTACCCTAAGGTTTGATCAATTTTCATTTATTTTAGATCTATTTACCAGCTCCTAAACCAAGAGTTTCATTTACTACAATTTAAAAAATTTAATTCCTAAATTAAAATTTATCCTTCTGAAACATAGGAATTTTATAATTAAATGTACACCCACAAAATACACATATACACATGGGGTCATATGATTTAAGTCAGTCACATAAATTGGAGTACAATAATTTGTATTAGCAGTGTCTTTAACATAATAGTAACATTATAAAATGGCATGATATTTGAGCGTTGCCAAAAATTAGAACAAACTTTACCTGATATGTTCTACAGCAAGAGTAAAGTCGAGCTCCAATTATTTTGGGCAAAGCTGCCATATCTGAGCCACACAGTTTGACTCTTTCCTATCTATTTTGTAACAACTAATCTCAGCCAAAATAGTGACATAAATGCTACAACTGGCTGTAATATCATAGGTTGGTTGAAGAAAATATGACCAAGATTTTCACTCCAGAGCTCTATGTAGCTTATTAACAGTACAGAAATTTTATGTGATGAACATGAGTTAGGGCTTCACTTAAGCCCCATAGAAACAGATACAGAATAAAACTGTGGTTATTGTCTAAGAGATGTATATTTGTCATGTGCAAATGTGTGAGCAAATATAAACGTGTTGTAAAGAATCCTTTACCAACAGATTTCTGGAATAAAACACAGCAAGTCCCACCAATAGCACAGATGCAAATAATGGGTGACCAAGCTTGGTTGTGATATTATCTAATGATGATTCTTTCTTGGCGTGAGCTGTCAAGGTTCATAAATGATGAACATTCACCTAGATAAGTTATCAGAGGATAAGCACTTGGGAGTCTATCTCAGTGAAGGGATCAATCCCTTCAAGAAGGAAGAATGGGAACAAAACTGAAAAATATGCTGAAGAAAAATAATAAACAATGCAATGGAATAACCTGGAGTGTTGTTGTTGCCACCCCCTCTTGCCTGTGCAGTTCTGCGCATGAAGTGGGAACGATCTTAAGGAAGGTGACAAACTTATTTCTGTTGAGCTGAAGGGAGCTGCATCTGATTAAAGTTCACATTTATCTTGAGTGGTATTAATTTGGTGTGGGGTTCTTCTGGGCTGCTATAACCTTGGGCTCCTGGTCCTCTGTGATCACAAGATCATGGCACTTCCCAATCCTCCCCATGCACACAAGGGCTTTACTTGCTGTTAAGTATTTGGTCTCAGGCATCACGATATTGCACCAGTTCAAATCCAGTGAGCTCCTTCAGGAATCCCATTTAAGCAGACACTTCACCAAGTTCTAGTTAAATAACACCTAATACAGAATGTTCTGTATCCCTCACTGCGCATCCTGGCAAGTAACCAGAGTGAAGATAATGGAGGTTTGACTCCATTTTATTTTAACTTTACAAATAGCTTTATTTGACTTTTAACCTGAGAGAATAGACTATAAAAAATATTTTGGCATAAAGTGGGAGTTTGTCAGCGGGCCTAAACTATTGGTTAATAGAACAATTGAAAAAGAAACTAGAGTGGAGGTGGTATTGGAGGTACTTAGAAGTTGGGAGCAAAACTTTTTCCTAGTCACCAAGATTGCAGAAATGTTTTTTTTTAAATACTCCAGTTAATGAGTGGAATTTCTCAACCAAGATTTTAATGAATTACAGCTTGTCTGACTGCAAAAGTGAAAGATTGGAATGTCTGGATTGTGAGAAAGCCATTTTAGGGAGTGGTTTGAAATTTTTCTCTTCACTCCACCCCAACCAAAACACAAAACAGTATTCTAGGGAAGTCAGACTAACTGATCACTCTCCAGATGACAGTCTACAGCCATGAGCTGTGATTTTCTTTAAATAGTAATGTTTCCTTTCATTAGCAAACTGGACAAACACATTCACAACACACCACCATACAATATTAATGCTGCTGACTGAACATTTATTTATAATGCTGCATCAACAACTGCCCTCCCTTCTAAAGTTATTTATTTCATTTTGTGAAGATTATCCCCCTTTTAAAAGAATAGCTTGATATTTTGAAGGTCTCACATTCTGACGCTATAACATCCAATTGATTATGATTTGATTTGATTTATTATTGTCACCTGTATTAGTTAGTGTACAGTGGAAAGCATTATTTCCTGCGCTATACAAAGCATTCTATACATAGAGAAGGAATGGAGAAGGTGCAGAATGTGATGTTACAGTCATAGTGAGAGTGTAAAGAAAGATCAACTTAATATAAGGAAGGTCCATTCAAAAATATGATGGCAACAGGGAAGAAGCTGTTCTTGAGTCATTTGGTATGTAATCTCAAACATTTGAATCTTTTTCCTGATGGAAGAAGGTGGAAGAGTATGTCCGGGTTGTGAATATATAGATTAAATATGTCCTTAAGGGATTTTGGAAAAATGTTGAAAATACTCAAGCCTTTATATAGCAGAAGACAATCTTTCCTTAAACTCCTGTTGGCCACTGGATTTATAGTGGTCCCACTGAGCTCAAATTTCCTAATGACATTGACTATGAATGACACTAGTTCATAATCAATGTTGCTGAACCAATGGATAGTACACATGGTCATTCTACCAAAGTGAAATACACCCCTTTCTCCTAAATGTTCTGCCATTGTCATGCTTCCAACTACAGGTATAATTATTTTGGGGTCTTCCTCAATTATGGGAATAACTCTGGTCTTTTGTGCTTAGTAAGAGGTCTGACAACACCAGTTTTAAATCCAACCAATTTATTTGATCGTAAACTTGCTAGCTTTCGGCCTTTGTAGCCTTCGTCAGGCTTTGTGCTTAGCACAGTAAAAACCTTTGAGATAACAGTTTAATTCACTCTTCATTAAGATTACAGACTTTCTACAGAAGTCGTAGAAGATTTCAGCAGTCCTGTCTTACGTATTAACCAGCATTTCTCAAACTTATTCCTTATGAGACCAGGTAGACTGGATCAATTGGAAAGCCAGCAGCTGCTACTGAAAATTGTTGAATATTTTTAATTCAAAATAATGAATATATATCTATGTTTGTTAATTTATAAAGCTTAATACTCCTGACATAGGCATTTTCTCTTTAAATTTTAACCTTTCTTGACTGCATTAATACTGTACATAATATTACATTGGATGTACAGCACAGAAACAAATCACTCAGCATTTATGATCCACTCAAACCTCCTCCCGAATCATTGGATGAAAGCAAATTACTGCAGATGCTGAAATCTGAAACCAAAAGAGAAAATGCTGGAAAATCTCAGTAGGTCCGACAGTATCCATAAGGAGAGAAAAGAGTTGACGCTTTGAGTCCAGATAACCCTATAATCCCACGTATTTATTCTGCTAATCCCCCCTACCTGCACATATTGGGACATAAAGAGGCAATTTAGAATGGCCAATTCACCTAACCCAACATCTCTGGACAGTCGGAGAAAACCAAGAAAACCCACACAATCACAGGGAAAATGTACAAACTCTGCACAGTCACCCAAAGGTGGAAACAAGCCAGGGTCCCTGGCACAGTGAGGTAGCAGTGTCAATTACTCTGCCACTGTGCTGCCCATATCAGACTCATTAACAAGCATATAGTAAAAGCGGATGACTCATACCGCAATTCACATGATTAAAATATTTTAACTCTCAGCTTACAGGCATAACAATTTGGCAGGATTTATCACCCATTTGAAGTAAGGACAGGTCAGCTTCACCTTTCCTGCCAAATACTGCTTATGAATATCTCCTCTTGTTTGCTAAAACCTTGCGTAATCCAAAATGCTGTGCACCTTATGGTGTTTGAGGCCATTTCAAACAGAACAGCAGACTACCGTTAAAAATAAATTTATTTATTAGTATTATTTATTATTTATTACTGTTTAATGTAGGCTTACATTAACCCTATAATAAAGTTACTGTGAAAAATCCTCTAATCGCCACACTCCGGCACCCTGTTCGGATACACTAAGGGAGAATTTAGCATGTCCAATCCACCTGACCAACACATTTTTCAGACTGTGGGAGGAAATCCACACAGATACCGGGAGAACTTGCAGACTCCGCACAGACAGTGACCCGAGCCAGGAATCAAACCTCAGTGCCTGGTGCTATGAGGCAGCAGTGCTAACCACGGTGCCATCATGCCACCCCATGATATCCTAAGATGGAATATACAATAATGTGCATCAGAAGAAGGCTGATTGCAATGTGGACTGATCTGAAGCTCTTCTCAAATCCAGAACATTAATGCAGCACATTAAAAACCAGAAACAAACTTCAAACCAGCAAAATATAAAATCAGCACACAATATTTGTGTTTCTGTAACAAAACACATATCTCTATTTCATTCATCTGCAGATATTATATAGGCTATGAAAATGGAGAAGCTTTTATTTTAAGTATTGAAGTGCAGAGTCTAACAGTTAAGTAAACCAATAAACCTTTTCTAATGATTTAACTGAAGTCTGGAAGGATAACTATGAAGAATCATAATTAAGTGGCAGTAAAGTTAATCAAGTATTTTGCTTCTAATTGTTAGTGAACAGTCACATTGTGGACATTTGGCTAAGTCAATGTCACCTTGGCTGTGATACTTTCTGAACTGGGAGGGGTTGGCCTGAATTTTGCAGTCAATGGTTAATGAACAGCATCAGCTGTTCATTAGACTTACACTTGCTTATAAACCTTCAATGGAATTCTGCACTGGAAATAGTGTCAGATAGAAATCTTGAACAATACAAAGCCCTCCCACAGGGAATTTAGGATCTGTGTGAACTGATCAAGCAAATATGTATTTCCTTAACCTATTAGACTGAAGAATTCTTAAATGTCTAAACCAGTCTAAACCACAGTCTAAACCAGGAAATACAACTTTGAGTATTTAATTCAATGCTGTACTATGTTCAGAAAGAGAAACAGAAAGTATAACAACTCCAGGAGTTAGCTGTAAAGGTACAGTGCTTTACTGCCAAAGAAAAACCTGAACACAAATAGATCCCAACCAAGACAATATAACAATAGACCTATTCAGGAGCCTGCTTTATAAAGGCTCAGCATACGAGCTCCACCTGGTAAGGTCATTACCAATCACCAGGGAGCTTGTATGCTATGAGCCCCACAGGAGGTTAATCAGTAATTCCCCATGCAAGTCATGGGGGAGTTATCACACAGAAGAAAAGCAAATGAAGTTGAAAGAGGCAAAAGGAAATGCAGTCATTCCTTTAAACCGCCAACATTAAATAAAATCCATGTTTGCAAAGGTTCATTTTCAGTATTAGAAGTTGCCAAGCAGTAATTAAAGCTGGGATTCCACCTCTCTGAAGCAGGTTTTCAGACAAGCCATTGGCTGTCAGTGGAATCTTGGGGTCCCACCAATGTCTACAGCCTACTGCATGGCTTGCCGGGGCACTGCTTCAGCAGGTGTGGAAAATCATGCCACCAGGAAGGACTGGCATATCCCACCCTATCATGCCATCAAAAATCCTCTTGCACTAAAATGGACAAACACAACTTTTTCTGAATTTAATGGATTTATAGCAGATACAGTAACTTCACACATTCCACGTATATTGATGGCAAGCCTGCTGGTGAGGTACTGGTAGCAATGTTTCTGGAGAAGTAGGGCAACTCAGAAAATCACCAATTACTGCATTTAACTTTGCATATTCAGTCGCTATCCAATTTTCTCTTTAATTGGTAAATGATTTATACTTACCATTATTTTTATCAAAACTTGACCAATATTATTCCCTGCCCACTATCAAGATACACATGAAAGCTGGTTACAAGGGTAAGGTCCTGATGTGCACCATACTAGTGAATGAGGTCAAAGAAATCATTTTCAGAAAGGAGAGGCAATCAAGATAGAAAAGTGAGAAAGGGAACTTCAAATCAGGGTTGTATTAGAGAGTTGACAAAACTACAATGAGGTTTGCCCTTGTATAAAAGTCTAATGAACAATCAGACAGAACAGGGCCAGGTTTTAATGATGTCTGAATGCACAGACAAATAAAAATTGTGTGTCACAGTTGCATCGTGTTTATAAGTTAATTGTCCCTAGGGAAAGAGATACTCTCTCTCTGGCAACAACAACTTGTATATATAATGGGTGGCGTGGTGGCACAGTGGTTAGCACTGTTGCCTCACAGTGCCAGGGACCCTGGTTTGATTTCCAGTTTGGGTCACTGTGCAGAGTTTGCAGGTTCTCCCTGTGTCTGCATGGGTTTCCTCCAGGTGCTCTGGTTTCCTCCCATAGTCCGAAAGACATGCAGATTAGGTGCACTGGCCATGCTAAATTCTCCTTCAGTATACCCGAACAGGTGCCGGAGCGTGGCGACTACAGGATTTTCACAGTAACTTCATTGCAGTGTGAATATAAGCTTTCTTGTGACTAATAAATAAAATAAAGTTGGCACAAAACATTTCATTGTCATAGAATCCCTGCAGTATGGAAGGAGCTGGCAACACTGATTTTAAATCCAACCAATTTATTTGATAGTAAATCTGCAGGCTTTCGACTTTCGTCTTCATCAGGCAAATGCAGTTTTCTGGTCTGCAGTGCTAACGACTGTGCTACCATGCCACCTGCTTGTTTCAATCAACATTGGAAGATTTTTAATGGCCCTGTTTCTCAAGGTTCACAAAGTCTAGCCAATGAAGTCTACACATTAGAACATTGAGGGATACTCTGGCAGTTCCCCCTGACTTCAGCCAACACATTGGTGTTTGTAGACAGGATAACTGACATCAGCATCCATCAACAAGGCGAAATATAATCATTGCCTCAGGTTCCCATTCCTGATCATTACTCAATAACCCCAGCGGTGGATATTGGAGAAGGCTACGATGGGAGTCGATGCACTGTAGTTAAAACATTTGCTACCATCGTGGCTCAAACACAGATGGCCAATTAGGGAAAGTACAAAGAAACCCACAGAAAATTCTCTTGCTAAGGAATCATTGAGGGAAGGAGAAGCAAAATTATAGGTATGTACAAAATAAGTTGAGGTGAGGCGCCACCATCTTTGTTTAGAAAATTATTTCAAAAGCATTCAAAATAGCACACAGCATTCTAAACAAGACAAACTATCATTTCAAAGTGAAAACTAATGAGTGCAAAACAACATAAAATATACATCCTTGACTTTTAGAAGTCTAGCAATGTTAAAGATATATTAGTGAGTATTTTCTGCTTTACTATGCAGGGTGATGCAGCCATGCATTGAATTGCTTCTCTCCCCCAGAACTATTCATATCAAAATGTGTTCATTTTAAAAATGCCATTTAAAAATGACTGTGCCCTTACTCTTTTCTGTTTTATCTTTCCACATGAATCCCATTCCATCCAGATAGAAAGCCTTGTAAAACTTGGAAATGATTGTCACTGGTCCAAACTGGTGTTCCATTTTAAAATATACAAGTCAGGTTCAGATTTTAACTTTATCACAACTGCTGGATAGTATCAGCTGTCATTCTCTGCGAAAGTAGACTATTTTTATAATATGATTTATTTCAAATGGATTATTTTACTCTTTATTTATGGAATGTTGGCAATACTGAAAAAACATGGATTTATTGCCTGTCATCAATAATCCTTGAAGGTGGAGCTGTTTTGGACCTTTGTAGCCAACGTGGTTAATGTACTTCACCGTCTTAGGAAATTTCAGAATGTTGACACAGCGACAATGAAGAAATGGTGATATAGTTCCAAGTCAAGGGACATAACTTGGAGAGAAACTTGCAGGTGGTGTTGTTCGCATTTGCCAGATGCTATGGTCCTGCTAGGCTGTAAGGATTAGAAGTTCAAGAGATGTTCTGAAGGAAGCCATGGCAAATTGCTGCAGTGCATCTTTCATATGGTACACATTACATTCAGGGTCCACCAAGAAAATGAAGAGAGTGAATATTTAAAACAAAAGATAAGGTGTCAGTCAAGTGTCCCAGACATGCTTGAATGAACTCATTTAGACAAGTGGAGGGAGTTCCACATATTCCTGACTTGTGCCTTCTAGGTGTTTGCTACCAAATAAACCTGTTCGACTTTAACCTGGGTGTTGTGAAACTTCTTACTGTGTTAACCCCAGTCCAACACCAACATCTCCATATTGTGCCTTCTAGTGCAGTCTTTGAGGATTGAGGAATTGAGTTACTCACCGCATGTTGCATAAAGATAATGAAAGCACAAACATGAAAAATAACAAAAATAGCTTGATTTGTTTTGTCAGTGAAAAGTTGATTTTCCAGACCTGAAGAACATTACACAAGAAATATTTGCACAGTTCTTAACCTGTAAATTGTTACCCTTTTCAGTTAAGTATCAGCTGTCAAACACTTCAGTAATTTTCTTATGACTACTATAATGATAGATGCTTACAGACTTTGTCAGGAACATAAAGAGTATTTATTAACAAGAAAAAGCTGTACAGAGCCTCTCTCCTACTGCTCCACTCCCATCTCCCACACCCACTTGCCCTGAAACAGTCCACCAGCTGCTCCAGTCGTGACATGTATTTTACATGGTTTTTGACGGATTTCTACCTAAGATATCCCGCCCCAGGATGATTTTGCACTCTCAATCCCAATTGGTCACCCAAGCCAAATGACCCTTAAAGAGACAATCTATGTGGGCCTTAAAGAGACAACACTATCACCACAGCCACATATAGGTTTATGAAAAATTGTCCCAGCTTTCATCTGAAAAGCACCATCCTACCTGAAGGCACTTTCTGATGGATCACTGAACACGGCAAATTCATAAAAAACAGAATACTGCACATCATGAAAAACTGTGACAAACCTATCCATATTCTTACAACCCACTGCACAATGAAATTTCTCCAAACTTCTCTTTGCATTTACTTAGTAAGAATTACAAAATTGGTGAGTCTTTATGCCCTCATTACTGTCTTTCCCTATCCTGTCAAATCCCTTTATAATTTTGAAATCATGTATTAAAGGCCTTCTTAGCAATTTCAACCTCAGTCATAATAGTTCCAATTATATAACTATATCTGCCCTTCTAATTATAATTTTCCATCCCAGATATTGTTGAGATTAGCTCAGCCACCACGGAAGATTGATTTTGCCTTTGTGCTCTGTATGTTTCAGTAACATTCCAGTGGGTGTATTTACCCACTGAGATACCACGAGTCAATTAGCCTTTTCAGAAACTTGATGGTAGTCTTTCATTAACATACCTTAAGTAATGGTAGGAGCCTAAGTGTAAATTTTAAACATTAATAGACTTCTGAATATAAATCCAGAACTAAGAGGCTTACAATTTTAGCTGTTAATTTTAAACATAGATATGGAATTTCAAAAATGAAAGCTTTTTAATTGAATATGTATATTACGTATCAAATAATACAGATCTGTAAACCCTGGACATGCTAGAACATGCCATCCAAGTATATAGAGAGAAAAGAAATGCAATTGGGGTGTGTATAAGGATACCCAGATCCCTGTGTACTGCAACGTTCTGCAGTCTGTCTCCATTTTAAATTATATGCTGTTTTTCTGTTCTTCCCACAAAGTCCCACATTGTACACCACTTGCCAAGTTTTATCCCATGCAAAGGGATTTAATCTAAATCCCTTTGCAGACTCTTTGGACTGGATTCTTGTTCTTGGTTTGGGACACTGACGTCATTAGTTCGAGGCCCTAAAATCATTAACACTTCTCAAGTTCCAGCCCCTACACTCCTTCGGCTTTGGACACATCATCATTTTGAAAGAAGAGGCCACTGACTAGCTCTATGTTGAGATAGCCATGAATGAGGTGCAGAGCATGAGATAGACTTTGCAATCAACTGACCTGATTTAAAGGGCAAAAGGCAGTCATTATTGTGGTCACTGTTCCATGCAGAAAAGCAACAGAAGGGACAGCAGAGGGACAGCAGCAGCTCAAACATTCTGCAAGGAAGATTCAGAGGTTTTTCCGGAGGAGGTGGGAGCAAAAAGTAGCATTCTGTTTCCTGACAATCATAGGAGAAGGCCAGCCACTCAAACAAAACAAGGGATGACTGGAGGTGGCTCAAACTATGAGTAGCCATGGTGTTGTGAAAGGAAGTGGATTCTGTACCACAACATTTCAATGACCTTCTTAGGTCTGGTAAGGTGAGTGAGTGTGATACTCAGATGAGAAACCTTTAGATCTATAATCACAAGTATGCACAAAAGCTAAAAGCAGCCTGAGAGTACACAGCATTCCTGAACATAGAACAAATGTGTATATTCTGAACCTGAGGTAAAGCTCATAACCCTAGCATTATTGTGGTGGAGGTAACATTGAAATCTATAACATTTCAATATTGTTGCATGTGAAGTGGTATGAGAGGGCAGCTTTGACTTCACTCTCGCCTCCTTGTCTTTGCAAGCAAAAAGAACATGCACCACCAGAGAGTGAAATTGCTCCAATCATCATGTGCCCCAGCTTGCTAGTCTTAGTTCCAGCAAGTTGGAGAGATTGGATTCTGTCTAAGGTAGGGAGAATTCATTATAAAATCTCCAGTTGTTAGGGATGAACTGCACTCCTCCTGAGTTGATGCCAATGTATCAAGTGTAATGTCATGCTTCAACGCTGCAGAGCATCTGCTAATGGATGAGTTCTCATCAAGCAACATTTCATGAGATTGATTCCTAGAATAAGAGGATTGTCAAGTGGGAAGTTGAGTAGAATGGGTCTGTACTTTCTGAAGCTTAGAAAAATAAGAGATGATCTGACTGGGACCTATAAGATTTTCATTAGGCTTTACAGGGTAGATGCTAAGAGGTTGTTCCCACTGACTGGAGACTCTAGAATCAAGGCGCATATTTAGGATATGTCTCAGGCAAGCTTCTCTCAAGCTTTAACAGTTTAAGATTAATGCCAAGGATTCCATAATCCCCATTCATACATAGAAACAAAAAACTAGAAGCAGGAGTTTGCCGTTCGGCTCATTCGAACCTGCTCTGCCATTCATTATAATCATGGCTGATCATCAAATTCAATATCCCGAATTCACCTTCTCTCCATATCCCTTGATCCCTTTAGCCCAAGACTATATCTAGCTTCTTCTTTAAAACACACATTTTGGCCTCAACTACTTTCTGTGGTCATGAATTCCACAGAATCACCACTCTCTGGGTGAAGAAATTTTTCCTTAACTCAGTTATAAAAGATTTAACCCTTATCCTCAAACCCTCCAGCTCTGGACTCCCCTACCATCAGAGACATTCTTATTAAATCTACCTTGTCTAACCCTATTGGAATGTTATAACCTTCAATGAGATTCCCTCTCATTCTTCTAAACTCCAGTGAATACAATCCTAACTGATTTAAGTTTCTTCTCATGTGACAGACCTATCATCCCAGGAATCAGCCTGTAAACCTTCACTGTATTCCATCTATAGCAAGGACGTACTTCCTCAGATAAGGACACCAAAATTATATACAATACTCCAGATGTCGCCTTTCCACTACAGTAAAATATCTCTATTCCTAGACTCAAATCCTTTTGCTATGAAGGCCAATATATCATTTGCCTTCTTTACTGCCTGCTGTACTTGTTCACAACTGGTGCACAAGGATATCAAGGTCTTGCTGAGTATCCATTTCTCTCAATTTGCAAATCCGTCTTAATAATATTGCTACTTCACATTTAGCCACATTATACTGCACCTGTATATGTATACCCACACAAGCAACCTGTCCAAATTACACTGAAGCATCTCTGCATCCTCCTCACAGTTCACCCTCCCCTCTAACTTTGTATCATCTGCAAATTTGGAGATAATATATTTAACTCCTGCTTCCAAATCGTTAATGTATAATGTGAATAATTAGAGTCTTAGGACACATCCTTGTGTTACAGCACCAGTCATTGCCTGTCGATTAGAAAAAGACCCATTTATTCAACTCTTTGTTTCCTATCTGCTAACCAGCTTTCTAACCATCTCAAGACATTACCTACAATCTCACGTGCTTTGCATAGTAGCTTGTTATGTGGAAGTCTAAATAAACCACATCTACTAGTTCTGCTTGGTCAACTCTACTAGTTACATCTCAAAGAATTCTAATAGATTTGTCAAACATCATTTCCCCTTTGTAAATCCATACTGACTTTGCTAATTATACCACTGCCTCCCAAATGCAGAGTTCATCAGTCTCTTTTTCTAGTGTAAATTTCTAAGTGTAAATTTTAAACATTGGTAGACTTCTGAATATAAATCCAGAACTAAGAGGCTTACAATTTTAGCTGTTAATTTTAAACATAGATATGGAATTTCAAAAATGAAAGCTTTTTAATTGAATATGTATATTACGTATCAAATAATACAGATCTGTAAACCCTGGACATTGAGTATATTCATGCTGAAATAGGTTGATAGCTGAACAAGGAATATGGGGATTGGACAGGGAAATTCAACTGAGGTCAAAGATCAATCACGAATGTCACAAATTGCTGAAGGGGCAGTAAAACCTACTCCTGCTCCAATTTATTGTGTAACCAATTAATGCAAAAGTCTTGACTTTCACTGTTGAATTGGAAAATATGTTGCAAATCTGAAAGTAGATGTGTCCAAATAATATTGACAGTTTTCAGTTAAATGTAAACATTTCACAATTTCTGTTAGGACAAGCACTGAAATCTGGTCAATGCTAGCACATACATGAAGGCACATCAGAAAATGCAGCTTTTCATTAGTTTCTGATTAAGAAAATGGATTGAAGTACATCAGCCTCCTCATTTCAAGAACGTTAAAAAGATTTTTAAGTCTTTGACTTCAAAAAGCACATAGTTACAATTTTTTAAAGCCTACAGATTTTACAATAATTCTTTTCTGCAGTAATGCAAAAGGCTTAATCTGCTGAACAAATATAAAGAGTAATGTTTATTTTTAAGGGATCATATTCTTTCATGCTCCAGAACTTTTTTCTTCCTGGATCCTTGTGTTTGTCAAATACGTGCAAAGGCAGACACGTCTTTCTCTGCCAAGGGAAAAGAGACAGATATTTGCAAGCACTTGTTTGAGAATCATGAGGATGGATCAATCTCAGTGAAACCATTTCACTCATATTGCCTGGCTGATCCTAGAAAATTTGTGAAGTAGAAAGACCACTTGGTTTATTTTCCTGCTGAACCGCCCACCCCAGCAATTGTGAATATACTCGTGAAGCAAGAGTATTTGAGAAGTAAACAGCTCCATAGCAACCAGACAAAAACTGCATTTAGATAGGTAATAAAGTCTTACTGCATTTGCACGAACCCAGCCTCGAATCAAAATAGAGAATGGAAGACCAAAACAAATGCAGAAAATTTTCAGTGGATGAAGTGCCTGATGTAGCTGTGGCTATTTCAGTAATTACTGTATTTACCAGAGTTACAACTGGACTCCAAACATAATACATTTTTCTACAACTTGCTTCCATGCAAAAAAGAACAGGCAAGAAAATGCAACATATTAAAATAAAACGCAGACAGATTGGCGTCTGAAAATGACTTATTTGACTTTTGTTAACAAAATACTTGTTAACAAAATATAATACTTGTAATGGTGTCAACGGTAATCCGGTAAACGATAAATGATGCAATGCTACCAAGCTCAGAGACACAATAGCTACTTAAGAGATGGTTTCCTCTCAAGGAGTTCAAGGCACAATGTGAACAATTACTATTTTTAAACAACCGCGTGTGCAATTGGTTTCTTGCTGTAACAAATTCTTTAGAATTTTTGCAATAGAATGAAAGAAGCAAGCTAGCAACACACGGCAAGTTTGCCCATTTTGACCACAGCAGGCTTGGTGGTGGGCAGGAGTGGCGAATCCATTGGGAGCCAAAAACTCGGAAACGCGCCAGCATAAAACAAAGTTTAAAATTCTGCTAATCGCAGATCTATTCTCCCATTGCCTGGTGGCCTGAATGCCAATGGCACCTCATGCATGCTCATTAAAACAGCTAGGCACAGGAATTTTGTCAGGCTTTTCAATCTTGTGTCGCGCCAGCAGGAAATCATATCAGCCCACAAACCTGTTTGAAAAAGAGTGCCATGCGCAAGTTTGTTCGAGGCTTCAAGGCGAGTACAACATACATATCCTACCTGCCATAGTGGTGTGCCACTCCTGCTGCACTGAATACCACTCTGCTGCAGCAGCCGGGCTTTTGTCCTCCAGCTCCATGCCAAGCTTTATTGAGTCTTTATGGAGATTGCAGATACCTCAAAAGTGATGAGCTCAATGGGAATGTGGGAACATCCATCAGAACAACAATTAGATCCAGAACCTTGCAGGGATGGTTGCTGAGGGATAAGGGCTCCCTACTTCAACAGTGATTCTGATGCATTGTCCTCAGACTCATGCAGAGGAAATGAACAATGTCCCTCACGGCTTTGCACGTTCTCTCATAGAGCTGACTTCTGAAGAAACAGTTCAGTTATGTGGACCTCTCTGGAATACGCACCGGGTTGGTTTTCCCACTATGCCCTCATAATCTGGTTATGCAAACAGAAGATCAGAGGATAGAGTGTGAACAACATGACAGATGGGCTAGTGGTAATGTGAAAGTGTCCATGAGAGAAGAAGTGTTGATATGTGTCCCTCACTAATGGATGCGCAAGATCCATGAAGTTACCATTTGAGAACATGATGCCATGATAAGAATTTGATTGCGGAGGGAGCTGAGAAAGGATTTATCCTGATGGGGTAAATTAGATTATTTATCTGCTTCCTGCTTTGCATAGTTCTACTAGCACGGTTACCAGTTACACTGACCTCCTGGACAAAATCCTCCCAGGCCAGAGAGTGCAGTTGCTGTGCTTCCTGGAGCCATCCTTGGGATAAAGGACATACTTCTATGCCTGGACACCTTGAGTCAAAGCTAAAAAAGCCATGGCGGTTGTAATGGGAAGGAGACCTCATCTTCAGAGTGCTAACCTTTTGGCTCTGGGTTCCAGACATCCTGCACTGTCTCATGCAGACAGGTAAGCTGGGCAGATTGATATGAGTATCCTAGACTGGCATTTGTCCCAGACTGGCATTTACGTATGGATTCCAGACCTCCGAAATTGCCAGCTGATGGTGGGCAGATAAATCAGCTACCACTTGCCAAATTATGCAGAAAGATGCACAATGAGCTCAAAGCATGGAATCGGGCCATTTGGTCCATTGTGTCTGTGTTGGCTGTCAGCAAGAGCAAAAAAAATCAATGCCACTTCTCTGTTCATTTCCCATAACCCAGCAAATCTTTCCTCTTCAGATAAACTGCGAATGAATCAGCCCCTACCTGCATTCCAGATCCCTGTGTAACAGGTTTTTCTCACATCACCGCACCTTCTTTTGCTAATCACCTTGGATTGGTATCCTCCACATATCAATCCTTCCACCAGTAGGAACAGTCTCTCCCCAAGTGCTCTGTCCAAACCCTTCGTGATTTTGAACATCTCTGTCAAATCTCTTCTCAAGCTTCTCTTCTCCAAGGACAACAACCCCAATTTCTCCAATTTACTTGCATAACTGAAGTTATCTCATCCACAGAAACAGGAAGCTTAGAGATAATTATTGCCTACTAAAATTCCAAAGTTCCTGGTGTGGTGCTGCAACTATTAAGGACACCACCATTAAAAAAAAAAATTGTGCTTTCTATCTCACAACACAAATTAATTCCCCACCTAGAACACTGAAAACAAAAACACTGCGATCATAATGATTGACAAAATAGTTCATTCAGTTATTTTTCTGGAAAATTAAATATCGGTGTATATAATTCCTTCTCTGCATTGGAAGCTGACATGTTATATTTCTGTGGCTCAAAATCTCTTAGCTATAAAGGCAAAGATCTGACAAGGGTTTGATCTATTCACATATTAATTTGAAAATCTCTGGATAAGGTGTGACAAAGGCAACAGAACATATCATGGGGTCAATTCTCCCAGCTTGTTGCACAGCAGGCTAGGGAACTCTAGTGGAGGCCTGGGCATATTTGGTGGGCTAGCAATCAGGCCGTGGAGGTACAAGGGGATCACAGGGCTGGCAATGCAGGGATTGCAGGGCTGGTCAGCACTCAGGAGGCCAATAGATAGCGGCCACTGCGCATGCGCTGATCTTGGCACTGACAGATCAGCACATGTGCAGTGGCCCACTTGGCACTATGCTGCTGGTCTCTCTGATGGGAATAGGCCTCACCCATTGATTTTTAGCATGATTCACAGTAGTGTGCTCAGCAGTGCACAGAGTGTGGGAGATTCATTTTGAAACTTCCCCTTAAAAATACCAGCATGTAAGGAAGTGGTATTATCGCTAGACTATTAATCCAGAAACTCAGCAAATGTCTGGGGGACCAGGTTTGAATCCCGCTATAGATGTTGGAATTTGAATTCAATAAAAATAATCTAGAATTAAGAATCTACTGATGACTATGAAACTGTTGTCGATTGTCAGGAAAACCCATCTGGTTCATTAATGTCCTTTAGGGAAAGAAATCTATCATCCTTACCCGGTTTGGCCACACCAATATGGTTGACTGTCAACTGCCCACCAAGGCCAATAAAGGCCGGCCAGCTAGTGACCCCCATGTCCCATGAATGAATAAAATAAAAATTATTTACTCCAGTTTTTACGCAAATTCAACACTTAGGATATTTTTGGGAGAATCACATCACCCCCCACCCACCCCCTGCACCCCCATAGGTAGCAAAGACTACAGTGTCCTTGTGTGCAGCCTCTGCAGGTGCTGAGACAGATTCAGGTTTGCAAAATCCATAAATTTTTAAAATTTCACTGAAAATATGTAAATTGAATGTGGTTGGTAACACAATTTATCAGCGAAGCTAAATAAAAAATATGCAGTAAATATTGAATTTCGAAGGTAGATACACTCAGTATTGCTATCTATGCATTAGTGGAAATAATGAGACTCCCATTTTATAGAGTTTGATTTTTTTTAATTAATTCAGCACTCCCCTGAGAAACATATTCATTCACATTAACTTTCACAAAATCTGCTGAGATACACCTAGTCTGGGAATCGGTCATAGCAAAATCAGCTTCATGTATTAAGCCTCCGAGTCACTCATCATTCCCTTCTTCAGGAAGGTCAGCACTTCCAATTCCAACATCAACTGAGGCTTTTACAAATCCCACTAGAAGGGATATCTTATTGGGCTGTAAGCTTACTGCATCTATCGGTGCTAATGGACACACAGGCCGGAATTTTACCATCCCGCCCACCACAGGAATCAGAACAGATGAAGCGTGGACAATGGAAAGGTACATTGATCTCAGGTGGGATTTTACAGTTTCAGGGCAAGCAAGGCCATAAAATGCCATCCATACAGTACAAGCCAGTTGAAGTCAAAAGTAAGACATCAGAGTCTTTCCTCATAGAAAGCATTTATTGACTTAGCACATCTGTCCTTTGACCAGTGACCCAGTTATCCCCATTTATAGGGACATAAATTCCTGTTTAACAATGTAACTGCCATTAAACTTTAACAATCTAATTGCCATTGAACTATAACAGTGTAAATGTTAATAATTTTAACACGGCACAAAAAAAATGTATTTTTGTTTACATTTTATGCAGTTTTTAATGTTAGAATTACATATAATAGTTTAGTTTATAAATGCAGCAAGTCATACGGTTGCTATGAAAAGTGAGAAACAAGTAGTTGAGTTTGCTTTTGGTTATTCTCCTACACCACAACAAAAAAAAACACTTTACAGGGAACAGGAATTAAAGTTCAAGTCAGAAATCTCTTGTTCTTTGGCTACCTGCAGCCACTTTAGCACCACTTAGTTTTAGACTCTGACGAGTACCTCAGAATACACAATGTCATTTTCAACGATCTACTAAGCAATGCCAGCCATGGATGCTCCCTCATGTAAACCTGGTTGATACCCAGCAGAGGGCCAGTTCAAGATCATTTCAAAACTTGTCCCTTGGAGCCAGCAGGATTATTGCAGATGAGCTGCTTCAGATTGTTGTTTTGGATGACAAATAGCCCCAGAACTAAATTTTCCTTCCATAGGATCTATAAAATCCCTACAGTGCAGAAGGTCATTCAGTCTTTGAGTCTTCCCAGACCTTCCGAAAGAGCACTCGACTTCGGCCCACTCCCCCATCTTATCCTCGTATTCCCATGCATTGACAGTGGCCAATCAACTTAACCTGCAGGCATTTGCTACGTAGGAGGAAACCTACACTGACACGGGGAGAATGTACAAACTCCACACAGTCACCCAAGGCCGGAATCGAACCCGGATGCCTGATGCTGTGAGGCACAGTGCTAACCACTATGCCAACGTCCTAAGTTCTTCTTCCTCGTACTGTCTGATTTGAGATTGGGTAGTGGGTCAGTCTATGGCTACTGAGAGCCATCCATTAAAATGAACAAAGCATCCCACTACATTACCCTGACTGATGCCTGGCCAGCTTTCTGCTCAGGAGTTAAAATTCTTACTTTAGCACCCAAAATCATGCATAAAGTCTGCTATGTTAGACAATAAATTTTATCCCAGCATAAGGTACTGTCTTCCAGAGAGATAAATTTAAGACTGAAGTCATGAAAATTCCACTCCTGTCGTGTGTAGGTAAGGTAGGCAAAAAAAAGGCACTTAAAAAGTGATTGGATAGTCATAGGTGAACCGTAGCATTCGATAATCCTGAACTTGAGTATTGCAGAAAAAAAGAGACATGTCAGAGTTTTTTTGTCTTGCACTCATCAAGACAAATTGCAAGAATCCCAGTAAAAGGGAAAAGCAACAATTTATAT
The DNA here is from genome assembly GCA_024679065.1 of Sphyrna mokarran. Lineage (NCBI taxonomy): Eukaryota > Metazoa > Chordata > Chondrichthyes > Carcharhiniformes > Carcharhinidae > Sphyrna > Sphyrna mokarran. The sequence continues at coordinate 45,398,015 of JAGIQG010000003.1, read as the reverse complement.
TGCATGAGAAGAGAATGCTGATTGATTGACAAGTGCACTCTGATTGGTAGACATATTGCCATGGAGAATGCACCAGTTGATGGTGACTGACAGATAATTTGAAATGTAAACTAAGCAACTTGACGCTCATTGGTCAAAGCATCGCTCTGGACTGTGATTCAGTGATGACTGTCACTTACTTCATTTAGCTGAAACAGGCACAATGCATGTACCTGTTCTTTAGGTCTGCAGAGAATGTGTATTAAGATACGTAGCTTCCAATACATGTGAATACACCACACTGCAACCCAACTTAGAATTTTAAATTGGTGGTCAGTATAATTCTTAGCACACTGAGGATTATTTTGCAAATGTTGACCAGTTATGAATCATATCTAATATTAAAAACTATGTTTTGAGCTTTGCAAACAAGGGGTGGTTGGATACAGTCTGTATCTTGGCCATTGCAAACAGGAAAAGGGACATACTGTTTGATGTGATCTGCCAATCTTTGGGACATAGGGGCTACATACCTAGCATCACACTGGTACTGAAATTCATATACCACATTGCTCATTTGTGTGATAGGCAGAACGACCTTTTGGCTTGACGGCAGCAACCTGTTAGTGGCAAATATCACTTGTGATGCTGCTGCATAAAGCAATGTGAAACAACTTTTGCTGTTGCTCAAATGTTTGAGACAACTTGCCCTTCCATGCTAATGAGGTAGTCTGGGCACTTTACAGGGCAAAATATGATGACCTTAAGATCATTCATGAGTTTAGGTAATGTACAGTGTGAAATGGTCTGATCAGGGTATTTCGGCATCAAACTTGTATGGTGAGCCAACCCTATTTATGAGGCTGCTGCTCAGGTCAATCTTATAGCATGGGGACTTGTAAGAGGCTCTACAAACAGTGAAGGCAGTCTTCTGGTAGACTATGATAGAGAACTTAATATGTAAAGGAGAGGGAATTCAACTGATTATTCCATTCCAAAGGGAAATTTGAGTGCAGGATGGGGCATATTAAGACACAAGAGGAAATTATTACATGCAGCTACCAATTTAAATATAACAAATGTATCATTCGCAAATCAGAATTATGCAAGGAGTATGTAGTTAGGTTTCATTCCATCAAAAACACAATTCTCACGTAACTCAACAAAGATGCTTGTGAGAGCTAAGCCTAGACGAGAGCTTATGGCAACACCATCTACTTGAGCAAACATGTTGTCATTAAAACTGAATTCAACTCCATGAGTTGCCAGGTTCATAAGTTCAATGAATACCGATTCACACAATGGTTGTAAGCCTAGGTTGCCATGATATCGTGCTATAGCAAAAATATCTATGGCTTCCTTCAGTACAACATTGGTGAATAGATGAGTAATTTCAAATGAACATGGACAAAGCATTGCTATTGATATACAAGTCGTGTGTGATCTTTCCAAATGTGAAGGAGCCCTTCTTTGCATATATGGTGCATTCTCTTTGGCAACACCTCTACCAATCAGAGTCCATTTGCCAACCAATCAGTATTCTCTGCTTATGCAGTATAATCTGTTGCTTTCCCCTCATACTGGTATTTGTGCAAAGTGGTCTGATGAGTGCAAGACAAAAAACTTTGGCATGTCACATTTTTACAGCAAGTGTAGCTATGTTCTGAATGAGTTAAGGGCGGGGGGGGGGAGAGTTGATTGTTCCTCCTTATCCATATCTGCAATTTTCATGTTATAAGGAAGTAAGATAAAACTGGTAAACATGTTTCATTGTTACACTGAAGTATTTTTGTCACTCAGGTGAATGGCTTGCTATTGTCCCAATTGATGCATCCTATCACTCAAAGGGGGCACAAATATGCAGCAAAGAAAGTCAACTTCAAATGGCATGAATGGGCTGAATATTATCTCTGAAAAAAAGGTAGGTGGAGGTTCAGTCAGATGTTAAAAACGAGGAAAATCTGGATCAGACATCAAAATGCCTTCATTCTGTCAAAGCAGATTTTAATTCCAAGCAGCTGGGTTGATCATTTGACCATTAAAATGAGGCTATCTACTTTTATTTTAAGAATCCTTCAATAACAACCTATTTCATCTTAGGAAACTGGGCAGATACAAGACAAGAGAAGTAGAATCCATTGCCTAAGCACCTTTGTAGCATTGCTTAGGGACCAAGATGAGGAGCAGTGATTCTTCCAGGTCAACAAGCTACCCTGTATATCCCTCCAACCTACAAATGTCTGCTCCATTCCACCATTCTTGGTTATCATCAGACTGTCATATCATCATCAGGTCTTTCCCCAAGAAAGCAATCCCCCCAGCTGCATTTGAAAACTCCCTCCTGCTGTCCATGGTTAGGAAACCATGATCATTTTCAATCCTCCACTCTTCTTCCCCCCCTCTCATGGACTGTGGCCTTGTGAAATAGATCTCCCACATGAAAGATCATTAGTCTGTCATTCAGGCTGCCTGTGGATGGGAATCTGACAGAAATAAGATTGAAGAAGCTTACAGAAAAAAATTAATTGGATATTCAACTAATCTGTTCTTCTACCACTGAAAAACAACTACCATATGAAGTAATACTGTGGCACAGTGTTTAACTCAGTGCAAGGGACTTGGATTCAATTCCAGCCTTGAGTTACTGTCTGTGTGGAGTTTGCACATTCTGCCCGTGGCTGTGTGGGTTTCCTCTGAGTGCTCCAGTTTCCTCACACATTCCAAAGATGTGCGGATAATGTTGATTAGCCATGCTAAATTGCCCTTGGTGTCAGGGGGATTAGCAGGATAAATACGTGGGGTGATGGGGATAGGATCCATGTAGGATCAAACCCTGTGTAGAATGTGTACTAGATAAAGTCTAGGTGAATATCTTTGGAACAGTAGTCTATAAATCACTGCAGATGCCGGAAATACAAAACAAAAATAAAAATAGCTATGAACATTCAATGGGTCCGCAGCCGGAATGAGAACAAATCAGTTAACAATTTGGGTATAGTTGCTTCATCCTGACTGCATAGTTCCCAGTAAGGAGGACCTTTAAAATATTTTAATGTTTTGGGAATTCATGTATCTTAAACGGGAATTCTTAAAAAAAAAGATGAATTGTGGTTTTTAGCTGTATTCAGGATGGTGATTCTTCCAAGGTTTCTTGACCTCAAAACAGCAGCATCTCCTGCACAGAACAGGCTAAAATCCAGGCTACATTTTCTCTGGCTATAAATTATTTTGATGGTGAAGCTATTACTATATTGCTTGAGAGACAGTGAATGATTACTACTTACTTAGACTACTATTCTAAAACTGAGTTAGACATCTCACTATTTAGAGAAATACAACTGCACTTTACTAATACCCATAACACCAACTATATCATTGCAGCAAATTCACAACATTTTGTAATAATCAACTTCAAAACAATATTATCAATATGTAATTTAGGTTAACATGATCTTAGAGATCACATTACGCAGAAATAATATCAATATCCCACATCTGATCAATATTAAGAAGCAGACAATACCATTAAGATATTGGACCAATGAAACAGAAACTTCAGAAATCATCAAATTTACACATAGTTATCTGATTAATCTAAATTGTTACAAAAATGGTCCATGCTTTCAACTTGGTAAATATTGGTAAAACATCTCTGTGGGGCAGAACCTTTGCTCTCCTGCTAGTAGGTGGAATTCGCCATTTCCCACCCAGCTTTGATTTTCACATTGGCAACAAAGGTTTAGGGGTAAGGGAATGTTTGAAAAATAATTCTGCTTAGCCTCAGATGGAAAGGGTTGAAGATAATGGGGACACTCCATTGGTAGCCTTTTTCACCAATAGGTTCTGCTCCAAAATTCCTGGCTCCTTCAGGTGCTCTTTCTTCCCCCAATCTCTCCACCAACATGCCCCACCCTGCTGCCCAATGCCCTGGGTGCCATCCTACCACTTTGCTCTGAAATCCCATCTTATCTGGTCTTGAGCTTCCAGGACTTAGACTCCGGGTGTTTCTTGCAATCCCAATCCTTTCCATGGTAGCTTTTGGCTCTGCAAGGACACATGAGCTGTGGCCAGTCATTATTGAGGGATGAAAGTCCAGCCTCCAGCCAGTTACACTTGATGAAGGGTTAAATAGCAGGCAGTAGCAGGGGGAATGTCTTCACCATTGACTCCTCAGCTGGTGAGAAAGGAACTCCGCCATCCTAAAATCTTGGCAAGAGGCCATTTTTTCTGCAATGCCTCTCTACATATTTGTAATTCATCTCTACATGTCTGCAATGCCTTTCTACATATATGTAATACCTTGCTACATGTCTGTAGTTCATCTCCATTTATCTCTACAACGTGACACGATTTAATTAACTCGTACATACCTAACTGGCTTTTGCAACTTAAAGTAGATATACAGCAGACTGATTTGGCTGTCAAAGGTTGATTCCAATAACAGAATTAACCTTTGTTACTGGGACTTCAGTGAATATAAAACAGCCATAGACAGTCTATCAATGTGAATATGATAAACAGTTATACAAAATTGGCTGATTGTCACCAGGTACTTATTTTAAATTTAGTAGATTAAATTCTAATCTAATAGAAACTCATTGAAGCAAAATTTCAGCTGTGTTATTGAACCATCAAAATGACTGAATTGTTCACAAAAGTTCCCACTGAGGGGAACTGGGTTTTTTTCTATTCAATTTTTAATAAACTAATTGGCTTCTATTACATTTCATTAGTGACTTACTCCGCTGATATTTTTATGAAAACATATAGTAGACATGGTAATGTCAAGCATTACAATTCATCTTAATAGAGGAGACAGCAAGAGAAAACGTTGCTCTGGAAAACCACATTACTGCCTATTATTTCCAGCAGGACAATGAAGAGGTGGCACAAAGTCCATGGAATTCCATTTCACTTTACACAAAGCATCATAATCCCCTGCAACCCCCTAGATCACCTGAAAGTAATCTGTCATCAAATCACTGACATGCCTTCATTTCCAAAGCAATTTATAGTTTACTAATCTGCAGTGTTCACATTCCAGAGTGTTCTCCTGATCACATGGTTAGTCAAACATGAATATTCCAAGAGAATCTAATTGCTGGAAGCAATTACAGCTTAATTGTCACTGACTTAGGGCAGCACAGTGGTTAGCATTGCTGTCTCACAGTGCCACGATCCTGGTTCGATTCCCAGCTTGGATCACTGTCTGTCTGGAGTTTGCACATTCTCCCCATGTCTGTGTAGGTTCATCGGGTTGCTCAGTTTCCTCCCACAGTCCAAAAGGCGTGCTGGTTAGGTGCACTAACCTGAACAGGCACCAGACCGTGATGACTAGGGGAATTTCACAGTAACTTCTTTGCAGTATTAATATAAGCCTTACTTGTGACTAATAAATAAACTTTTACTTTACAACCAGTGAGCCTTTCAAAAATGTATATCTACTTCTGTGAATACAAATCTACCAGTGTTAAGGAACACTAATCTCTCAGCAAAAAGAACTAATCAACAGAATTGTTATCAGCTTCATCTGGGAATGGAGCAAGAGGTTTGTCACTAATTCAAATTTACCATTACATTTATAATAAAATGATTACAGGAGAAAGGCAGACAAATTGGAGGGGGAGGAAGGAGGAGGTGGTGGAGACTGGATTAATAAGCATTAAGTCTCCTCCAGCAATGCAGAAACAGACAAAGGAACAGGAACATGCGCAGAATTTTATGACTTCATCATGCCCGTTTTGTGGTGGAAAATGTTGTAAAATCAGGCAAGAAGCAACTAACAGGATTGGCGCCCATTTTCACATCCATTCCCATATTACCAATTTTTTAAAAAATCAGCCCAAAGTAGGTGAAATGTCAAATTTCATTTATTTGTATTCATCACAATGTAATTCACGAGCTTCACTCCCAATTGTTCCAGCTCACCTGCCTTAACCATTCATTCATTGCAGCCAGATCAGTCAAGAAAACACTTCAAGTATAAAAGTTGCTTCAGGTGCTTGAGCAATGAGAGTGAGCAAGGAGATAAGACTCTGCCTTCAAATTGCTCCATGCATGGACCTGGCGTTTTTAAAGGGCAGCTTAATCAAAAAAAACCCCACGGACACAAAACACCCCTGTTTCCATGGACAGAGAACCAACTTCTTCTCCCGTGGACACAGAGCACTGCCCACCCGCCGCCGCCCCAATCCATATCCCATGGACAGGGAATGCCCCCCTTTTCTCCATGGATACAAGATTTCCCACAACCCATTTGGACCTTCTCCAGTGGAAGCCCCCATAGCAAATCCAAGGGCAGATGTGGAGATGCCAGCTGGGGTAAACACAGTAAGAAGTCTCACAATATCAGGTTAAAGTCCAACAGTTTTATTTGCTAGTAAATGCCACGAGCTTTCAGTTTACGAAGGGGCAAACCCAAAAGCTAGTGGTATTTACAACCAAATAAACCTGTTGGACTTTAACCTGGTGTTGTGAGACTTCTTACTGTGCCAAGGCAGAGCCAAGGTATTGCCCAGATATGACCCCTCGCCTGCGTTTTCTACTTATCTATGCACCCGACGAGGAGCAGGTTCCAAGTTTCCACTTTATCAAGACCTGCTGTAAACCGCATCAGGGAAATCCTTATGTGGCAGGACATTACAGCAGTGAGGCCCACCATAACATGTGAATGTACACTAATGGGGTCCCGATCTTTCATGGCAGGAATTCTATTACATCATTGGTGGAGGTCAAGACTATCCCAACTGCAAATCCCTCCAGCATAAATGTTGATTTGGGATTTATGTTGGATTCTCCAAATGAGAATCCAACATGGATCCCAAACCCTCTCAGGCTTTCCCATCCCCTGTAAATAGGCAGAAACCCACACTCCACTAAAAAAAAAGGTAGAGTGGAATTTCTCATGGATTCAATAGACTTCCCACTCATGACAGTCTCCAGGAATTTTGACAGCACAATCTCTGGAAGTGCAGAATTATTGACAACAACTGCTGGACTTCTGTGTTATTCTGTGTGCATGCATGTGCTCCAAAAGCTACTGACAGCTTCAACGAAATAATGATGCCGAACACTGATAGTTTCACCATTATGACTACCACAAAATCCAGGCTGATAACTATTCACCTGAGTGCTTCAATCAGCAAGTACCAAGAGTTGTTTGGCAGTGGGATCTTCATCATGTAACCACATGTGCCCAGTTCCAGCAAGAACTGGTTGGTAACTATCAGGAGGAAGGACTTCAGCTACTTTGCATCTCTATAGCCTGAGGTGTTAAGGCCAACCATAGCCTTAACCCAGCTGAGATCATATTACTCAGTATAAATCTTGGGACTGTCGGGACCAATTATTTGTTCAATAAACTTACTGAGTCATTGGGAGAATATTCAGAAATTATTTTACTGACCCAAAGTACTTCTGTGAACTATGACGATGACACATCTTAAGCGGTTACAAGCAATTTGGATCTGTCATCTTGTTACAGCGTGCATTCTATGAATCTCAAAACTGACCTTCAATAGCTTTCCTCAGTCAGTGGCTGCCAAAGACTGAAGGAAAAAGGGATGATTCAGTGGCTCATAATGGTCTTTTTCCTGTAATTTCTGTTCCACCTACAAAGGTCAGCACCAACAGAATTGATCTGGGGTGGCATGGTGGCGCAGTGGATAGCACTGCTGCCTCACAGCATCAAGTTCAGCACAGTACTTCTTATTGTGTTTACCCCAGTCCAACACCAGAATCTCCACATCATGGCCTCACAGCACCAGGGGTCCAAGTTCAATTCCCAGCTTGGGTCACTGTCTGTATGGAGTTTACACGTTCTCCCCATGTCTGTGTGAGTTTCCTCCAGGTGCTCCGCCTACTGGCCAAAATTATCTGTCCATTCCTGCTGCTAGGATCTTCCAGTCCCAAAGATGGTGATGACTCCCCCCCCTCCTCCACCGAAGCCCCGCCCCCAAATCAACACCCCCTCACCCCCACTAACCCCATACCATCCCCCACCACCACTCTCCCCATCCACAATAAATCATAAGAATTAGGCCATTCGGCCCACTGAGTCTGCTCCGTCATTCAATCATGGCTGATATGTTTCTCAACCTCATTCTCCCACCTTTTCCCCATGACCTTTGATCGCCTTGACAATCAAGAACCTATCTATCTCTATCTTAAATACATTTCATGTTAATGAATTCCATAGATTCACCACCCTCTGTCTGAAGAAAGTCCTCCTCATCTTGGTTCTAGCTGCATCTCTCCAGCTGCAGGTTTCCTGGTGGCAGAGGTCACAAGCAACTGGAAACACTGACAGCAGCAGAATCTAAAGATCCTGCTCCTGGCAAATGGTGGGTTGCCTCTGTTGCCAAAAACGTGCAGGGGGAGCAAGGATGAGAAAATCTGCTAGGCCAGCCCAGGGAGCTGACTGCACACTCATAAAGGCACAGTAAGTGCTGATTTATGTTTAAACTCTCTCCCATTCTGGCTCAGCATCCATTTTTCTTTTGACAATTTATGAAGCAAACTTCCTTTACGTTAAAATCATTGTATAGCCACCTATTGTTTGCATTATAGTTTAAATGAACTAGATTTCACCATATATATAGATGTGGGCACACTCTAGAATTGAAGCAGCAGTGCTGCAGGTGTGTGTGTGTGGAGATACAGAAAGTACTTTTTTTTAATTTTGAAAAAGTAACTCAAATTTAAATTCCAATTTCAAGATAATATACAGCTTTTTTGAAGTCAATTCCTATTGTATCAAATAGTTGAAATTAGTTTTACAACAGTAGAATATCAATGAAACATCTTTATTAAAATTGTACATTGGAGATACTTACAGAAGCAACCACCATCAATCAGGGACAAAAGAGATCATTTTGTTTTTACTGTTGAGAGAAGGGCCCATGAAAATCCATCAGCTTTTAATGGACAGTTTTTGTGATTGTTTGGAACAGCTGGAATGAAACTGAGAAGCCAAACAAGAGAGATATTGACTCAGCATTGTGGCATTCACTAACTATTTAACAGAGTAACTAAACCTGAAATATGCCAAAGAAAATGTATAAATGTTGCTCATCAGAAAAGCCAGCATCCATTCAAATATTTGGTCTCACTGCAGGCAACCCATGTGAAAGGAGTCAGAAATCTTTGAATGAACAAATAAGCAGTGAACTAAAATTTCTAATCTAAGAGCATTCCAAGTTTATCTAGGGAGTAAATGTATCACTTAAATGACAAAGGTCAGCACCAACTGAATTGATCTGGGGTGGTATGGTGGCGCAGTGGATAGCACTGCTGCTTCACAGCATCAGGCTCAGCACAGTACTTCTTATTGTGTTTACCCCAGTCCAACACCAGTATCTCCACATCACGGCCTCACAGCACCAGAGGCCCAAGTTCAATTCCCAGCTTGGGTCACTGTCTGTGTGGAGTTTACACATTCTCCTCATGTCTGTGTGAGTTTCCTCCTGGTGCTCTAGTTTTCTCCCACACTCCAAAGATGTGCAGGTTAGGTGCCATCGGCCATGTTAAATTCTCCCTCAGAGTACCCTAATAGGCATCAGAGTGTGGCTATTTTGAGATTTTCACAGTAACTTCATTGCAGTGTGAATGTAAAACTACTTGTAACGAACAAATAAGCTTTAAACTTTATTCAAATGGGACAGGATTGTATACATAAGGAACAGAAAATACTGCAAATACTAAGCAGCTCAGGCAGCATCTGAAGAGAGAGAAACAGCATTAATGTTTTATCAGAACCAGGAAAGTTTCTAAGTGTAATAGATTTTAAGAAAAGAAGAGGGAGGAGCAAAGAATAAGAAGGAAGGTCAGTGCTAGTGTGGAAGACAGGAATAATTCAATGACCAAAAGGTCAATCAAGCAAGGCTGAAGGGAGCTGCAATGAGACAAATAAAATAAAATGAGATGAGTGACAGAATGATGAATATGCTGCTGCCCAAAAACAACAGAAAACAAAAATAAAACCAATACTTGCAAAGGAAAGGAAATAGAGGCAGAAGTTGGAATGTAACCAATGATAACATTGGATCTGCTGTAATGTAACATGCTGTGAGAGTCAATTAACCAGATAGACAATATAACCAATGAGAAAAATGATTTGGTGTTCAGCTAACCCAGTATAAATAAGAAGCAGATGGGAATTGCAGGAAGCTTGATTGGCCGATGGTGTGGTCTCAAGTGTTGGACGAATAAGTTTTTTTTATTAAACCTTTTTCTTTGATTTACTTTCTGAAGTAAGTTCTTTATATTGCTTACAACTAAAGAATTCCTTCTGCTGGATAGACAGAAGTAACAATTTGAAATTGTGGAACTGAACATTGAACCAGGAAAGCAATCAAGTGCCAAATCGCAGGGTGGGATGCTGTCCCTCGAGCTTCATTGCAGAAAGCTAAAAACAGAGACTCAGCTTAGAGTAAGGTTGGATAATTAAAATGACAGGCAACTGAAAGCTCTTGATCAAAACTGTAGACTGATGGAGATGTTTGCAAAATGGTCACCAAAACTGCATGCGGTCCAGTCAGTGAACAGCTGACCCTCACAGCAAACGGAGAATACAGAATGCTAAATTGGAGGAACTACACATAAATTGCTGCTTCACTTGGAAGGAGTGTTGGAGACTTTTGACGGTGAGGAGAGAGGAGACAAAAGAGCAGGTGTTGCATCTCCTGTGTTTGCTAAGGTGCCATAGGATGGGGGTGACGGAGGAATGAACCAGGTTGCTCCAGTAGAAATGATCCCTTCAGAATACTGAAATCAGAAGAGATGGTGTATACTTTTGGTGGGGCATCATGCTGAATTTAACAGAAATGGTGGAAGAATTGCTATTTAGACATCAAGTGCCCTGGTTTAAGAAGAGGGAAAAAGCCATGGATCTCATTCTCAATTATCATCCACTGACTCATCTTCTGGATTTATGCATAATAACAGATTCTATGAATATCACGGATTTCTACGTAAGTCATGACCAAAACAGTTAATGGCACATGAGAATGGCTGGTTGACAAATTCACTTTCACAGTCAATATTGGAGAGAAAACTGGCCAGCAGCATGAGTAAGAAAAGATTGTTATACTTGAACATGTCTAGCTGAATGAACATTCAATTTTTTTCACAGCATTTTTAGAGTATCAATACCTCTTAGAATTCATGGCACATGTAATATTCTGCTGGTCTAAAACTCTTCCTAGGATTTCCAGAGGCCGGACTTTGTTTAATGAAGGAAGTGGAGTAATTAGCAACCTGAATGACTGCTTTTGTAACTGTTTAGTGAGTTTTATCATTGCAAATGTGTTTCATTCATATCCTGAATTAATCAACAGTATCTAAAACCACAGGAATTTGCTCTGAACTAAACACTGTAACTTGGAGTTCTCCATTAACAGAGAAACAGAATGTGCGCTGAATTGAGTTGAAAGCAATAGCCTTTTATTAAATTGCTCATCACAGTCAGTGCATCAATTACAGAATAAAAGATCCTTGGCACTTTTTCTTACAAAGTTACATTTGCTGGGGCTGACTCCTGATTCAGAGACAGTAACATGCCATGTTCATTTACTACAACGCAAAGCTAGGACCTTAACAGTCAAGTTATGGGGCGGTCAGAGGTAGATTCTAAATAGTAAATGGCCTCCTGCTCAAAAGTGTATATTTGGGACATTGTTTTCAGAAGCAGTGGCCTTTAGGAAAAAGAAAATAACTTATCAATAATTAGTGGCTTATTTTTCAAGTTCACTAGTGCCAGTCATATTGGAAAATAGCACAATACAACCCATTTCCACACGATGGAATGAATTTTTGGAAAATGATGAGCAGCAGTATTTCAAATTCCTGATGAATCAGTGAGATTCCTTGCAGCAACACAGTTGAAAAATCCATTCGTTACCGTCCACATTCCCATATGAAGTATAGCCAACGGGGTAATGCACTAAAAGTTTTCGGCACTCAAGGAATTGTATCTGACCATCAGCCATTTCCCTCAGGAAGGACTTGCAACGTATAAATTACACTGTATAATACTTCTGTGGTTAAAATCAATGCACTTAAACGACCTGGCTTGTAATTCCTTTGCGCCACTTTATAGGATTTCAGATGGTTCTGAGTTCAATTCAGGACTTTAGGAAGTGCAGTGGAGGACATGTCCCTGTCTACATGGAATGTAAATAGTCAACAGCTTCAAGTTTCTAGGTGTTCAGATTATCAACAATCCCTCCTGATCCTTTTACGCTAATGCTATAGTTAAGAAAGCCCACCAACATTTTACTTTCTCAGGAGGCTAAGGAAATTTGGTATGTCTACTACAACTCTCTTCAACATTTGTAGATTCACCATAGAAAGCATCTATTCTGGTCATACCACAGCTTGGCACAAGAAGCTACAAAGGTTTGTGAACGAAGTCTAATCCATCACACAAACCAACCTCTCATCCATTGATTCTGTCTACCTTTCCTGCTGCCTCAGAAAAGCAGCCACATAATTAAGAATGCCATACACCCTGAATATATCCTCTTCCATCTTCTTCCAGTGGGGTGGGGGGTGGTACTGTCAGTGGGTGAGTGGTGGTGGTGGAATACAAGAATCTGAAATTAGCTGCCATTCTCAAACATCCTTGCTGTCAGACTTTTAAATGGAACTACCCAGCATTAAGTTGATCATTTTCTACACTCTAGCTATGACTGTAAAACTACATTCTGCACTCTCATTTCCTTTCTTACAAATGGAATGCGTTATCTGTATAGCACGTAAGAAACAATACTATTTATACTAACACGTGCTAATCAAATCCTTTCAGGTATATATTTTCAGCTGTAATTTAGTTTATTTATTCATGTCACAAGTAGGCTTACATTAACACTGTGATGAAGTTACTGTGTAAATTCCCACTCCAGCAAGTACACTGAGGGAGAATTTAGCATGTCCAAAGCCCATAACCAGCATGTCTTTCAGACTGTGGGAGGAAACCAGAGCACTCCTAGCAAACACTAGGAGAATGTGTAGACACCACACAGTGACCCAAGCAGGGAATCAAACCAAGGTCCCTGGCACTGAGAAGCAGCAGTGCTTGCCAGTGTATGTGTGAAGAATGAGTAGAGTGAATGTAGAATCCAGTAATTGCTGTACAAAAAGTTCCTTAAGTTTGATGCGTACTGAAGACATTGCTGCTATTCTTATGCTTCTAACAGATTGCAAATATTCCACTGTCCCTCCCTAGTAGGCCTTCAAAGCAAGGATGGAGCTTGCCACAGAGTTCATTCTGTGACAAGAATCTGCTCATGGAGTCTTGCAATTTGGGAAGGCTGACGTACTACAGCTACAACATGAACTTGGTTGACCAGGAGACTTGCACATTCTTCAGACAGAAATTTTCAGTCTCACCAGTGGCAGCAATTGCTACAGACAGAACTGGAAAATCTGTGATGTCTGAAGTCAAAACTCCATCAGTGGGAATACAAGTAGCAATTTTTCCCCTTCACCCTTTCATGGCATGTTTGTAGCAGGCTACCTTTACCCTGGTGATTGTAATTACATGTCATCAATACTCATTAACAGGGCTACAGGGAATCTATCACCTCCATGAAATCTTCTGCCTCATCAGCAGGAAATCAGACTTTTCTGTTCCCCAATCTGCAAATGTGCCACACATCCAATATATGAGATTCCTTTCACATATTACAATGCTCTTTCCCAGGGTATTGGTAATGTATCATACAGCAGTTGATAAATATACGGAGGGAGATTGGAGCACTCAAAGGAAGGGAGGGGTCTGAAACGGGCAATTCTGCAATAGAGGCCTTTTAAAAACAGCATCTAGCAGTGAAGGCAGGATGGTTGGCTGCCTACTCAATCCAATATGAAATTTGTGATGAACCTTATAGCTACATAATTAATGAGCTTAACACAGTTCAGTGTTCAGTGAGTTTACCCACTATGCTCTGCAGCAAGAATCTCTCCAGATTTCCACCCCATAGCCACAGAACTTTCAGCTTGCCATAAGGATTTGGAAGGATTTTCAGTTTGATGAACCTGCTTGGCCAAGTTAAGAACATACCTTTCCTAGCCAACAAGTCCTGGAGTAGGACACAAACCCAATGGTTCAGGCTCAATGATAAAGACACTATCTATTGAGGCTCAAGACCTCCATTGTTCTTGCATAGCAACTGCTTCAAATGACACTTCCTTTAAAAGAAAATTGTGAAACATATTGTATTAAATTATTTTCTTTGCATCAATTTCTTAGTCTTAGCAGGGTACAGGTTACAACTGTAAAATTTGCAAATGACACAAAACTTGGAAGATTAATAAGTTATCAGGAGTTCAAGAGAGAATAAATAAATAGTGGAATTGACAAACAGGTGCAGATGAAGTTCAACACAGAATAGTATCAACCATTACACTTGTAGGAAAATTGTGGACAGATGATACATGCTAAATGTTCCCATTCTTAAAAGGATGGAAGAGTACAGAGACTGAAGGGTGTTTCTGCACCAATTATTAAAGCTGATAGGTTAACAAAGGAGCTAATAAAGCAAGTAAGTTTCTAGCTGGGCTTTATAAATGAGCACATAGATGTACAAAACACAGGCAGTTATGCTAATCTTATATAAAGCATGAGTTTGTCTTCAATTTAAGTAAGTGATCAATTCTGGGCATAAAATGTAGACTTTGGAGAGGGTACGGAAAAGATTAATTAGAATGGCACCATAGTTGAAGGATTACAGTAGTGAGTTGACTGGAGAAGCTGGTGATGTTCTCCTTGCAGCAGAGAAAGCTAAGGGGACATCCAATAGATGTGCTTAAAATCATGAGGGGGTTTAGTTAGAATAAATGAAGAGAAACTGCAAGATGAGAAACATTTTTAAATGGCCAGGATTTTGAATGCTTTCTCCAATTCATTAGCGGATACAGTTTTAACAGCTTTGATCAAAATGCTTCATGGAAAAAAGTTCCAGGGCTGTATGGAAAGAGCAAAGGCATGGATTAAACTGAATGTGTTTTTTTATTCATTTGTGGGATATGGGCGTCTCTGGCTCACCAGCATCTTTTGTCCATTTCTAGTTGCCAGAGGGCAGTTGAGAGTCAACCACGTTGCTGTGACTCTGGAGTCATATGTGGGCCAGACCAGGTAAGAATGGCAGAATTTCTTCTCTTTCCCTTTTCACTGGTGAACCAAGTGGGTTTTTCCATCAAGCGCAATGGTTTTGTGGTCATCACTAGATTCTTAATTCCAGATCTTTTTAAAACTGAATTCAATAAAATTGCTCTCTAACAGAGCCAGCACAGACTCAAAGGGTCATGATGATCTCCTGTATAATATTATTATGTTATGGGCAATTCCATAAGAAATCAAAAATTTTTAAACATTTTAAAATTTTTTAACCAAAATACAAAACAAAGCAAGTCATTGTAATCATTTTCATTAAATGGAAAAATGATTAGCATGGTGTTTCATGTAGCAGCAAGATAAGTTTCCTGCTAAATGCTGTTGTGTTTATAACAACTAATACCACTCTATCTAGGAGCTTTTAAATGACTCAGCTTGTAGTTATTTGTGCGGATTTTGCAGGACTTCAGATGGTTCTAAAAAGCCAACTTCAGTTAAATGTATATTTGGAATAAGTGTAGAACCCGTTGATTATATCAGCAGCCCAGAAAACACATCTTTCCTTGCAATTTTAAGGAATACAAAGAGATTGCAGTACACTTGGTTAGACAGAAGATCTTGGAAAGAAGGAGCATTCTGACGTTATCCGGAAATTGGTGAATTGTTTGTAACGACCAGTTTGCACCTAACCATTTAATGAAAAGGAACATTTTAAAAATAGAAGCAGCAGCTGGCTATTCAGCCTTTTAAGCCTTTTCTGCCATTCAATCCAAACACAGTTGATCTACTACTTCAACTCCATTTTCCCACATTATTCTACATATGCCCTTAATTATAAGTGCATAGAAGAAGTGAGTAGGCCACACACTTGTTATGAAAAACTATGATGCGTGTAATTCATAGCTACCTTACACTTGCTACCCCATGCAACAAACGCCTCTTTCCAAAGGAAAAATGAACAAAGGTTACTCACAATTTCTAACAAACAGGCAAATCAGTGGCCAGGATGCACACTCACCATTGAATACAGGATGGTGAGTGGATACCCAAAGCTGGAGAACCAGAAGGAGGCATTCAAGCATTGAAAGAGATGGGAGCTGCTGATGTAAGTAGAAGAGAGGGTGTTCAAATGAATATGCCCCATCTGGACTTTAAGAGGACATCACAGCTGTCAGATCATCATCATGCAGAAGAAACCTCTTCATCAGAATGGCCTGCATCTGTGACCTTTTCCAATTCTGGCCATGAAGGGACTGTGGGAAGGCAGTTGGGATAAATGATAGATGGAGCTATTTTCTCCCAGGAGCTCACTTCCCCTGCATCCAGCCTGGATTCAGTCACAGCAGATGGACTGGAAACTTCTTGCATCAAGGCCATGATAGGCCCTTTAGAAGCCCTTAACTGATGATCTGCTGCTTGTAGGCAGCTAGCCATAATACAGCCATCCCCAAACAGTCTCTTTCAAAATGGGTCCCTGGCAGGAACATGCTATCAAAACAGCATGTGGGCTGGCAGAAGGAAATTGTGGGCATATTCACAGCCAATCCTGCACCTTGCAGCCTTCCAAAATTCAATCCCAAGCATCACTTAATACAGATGTGCAGTGCAACCTTCCAGTTGTGAACCCTGTTCCCAATGGATTGGAATGAAAATTCACATCATGGTAATGTTGCCTGCAGATAATTCGACAGAAAACGTGCAACTCTTGGGTTGTTTGTTGTTTTGCAGAAGTGATGAAGACAAGACTCTTCCGGCATTTCCAATCATTGTGGATATTTCTATATATGTGCATCTAAATATAGTGGCAATGACAACAAACTTGCATTTATATAG
The DNA here is from genome assembly GCA_024679065.1 of Sphyrna mokarran. Lineage (NCBI taxonomy): Eukaryota > Metazoa > Chordata > Chondrichthyes > Carcharhiniformes > Carcharhinidae > Sphyrna > Sphyrna mokarran. The sequence goes on along the minus strand of JAGIQG010000003.1, from coordinate 45,381,088 downwards.
TGTGTTTAGCATAGTAAAAGGTCCACAGACATTTCAAAGGAACATTACAAAAACACAGGAGTAGGCCATTCAGCCCAGGGGCATGCTGCACCATTGAATCAGACCACGGCTGATCCTTTATCTCAACATCACCTTCCTGCACTATCCTTGTACCCCATGATGTCATTAGTATCTAGAAGTCTAACAATCTCTGCTTAATGGCTGAGCATCCACAGACCTTTATGGTAGATAATCCCAAAGAATCACCATCATTTGATTTGAAAAAATTCTTCCTCATCCCAATCCTATAGACCCCACCTCTTACTCTAGAACTGTGACCCTAGTTCTAGACCTTACAACCAGAAGGAAAGTTCTTCTTGCATTGACACTGTCAAGTCCTGTAAAAAAAAATCATCACAAGGCTTATACCCCTGATACCAGGGATTCCTTACCTGAACACCAGGGTTTCTGCTATACTCTCCGGGACTACTGACATTTACAATAAGTGTAGTCCCGTGATTTAGGGTGACATTTTCCCAGAATCCAGCAAAGTCAATAGTGTGTGGAGAAAATGGTGTTGAAGTCACTGATGGCAACAGCAGCTTTCTCCACCACATTTCAAACAAAAATTTCAACAATCTGGTCCCAAGACATATCTGTATTAGGATGAACTCTGCCCAGTGACCTAGGAACGCTGGAATTGGGAATATTTTTAAAGCTCATCCCAGCGCACAGTGATCAAACAGTTAACCCTGAAATCCCATCTGGCAGCCCCCAGCACTGCCCAAACAGGGTCAGGGGCACCCAGCTGGTGCTAGAGCAGTACCCAGGCATAATCCTCTCCTCTCTGAGTTGTACACTCACCTGAGCTCTCCTGGGCGGTCTGCTCACAGGTATAGTACTTTGGAGGTGAGTTGGGCTTCGCACCATTCAGGTGTCATGGATGGATCTTTTGGGGGCATACAAACCTGATAATCTTGTGATATATTCAAATGTGATATATTCGGAAAATGTGTCCTGTCACTGAAGGGGAAAGGTGACAATCAAGTCATGCATTCACTTCAACATAAAATGCAATTTTGAATGTCCTGCAATATTTTTCGCTCCATCGCCAAATCTGCCCAATGCAAACAGGAGTGGAAAATCCCAGCCACTTTCTCAAGCATAGCACTGTAGTTCCTCTTCCTGACACTGCAACACTGTGCCCCAATGGGCTTGGCAGCTGTCAACCATTCTGACTAGTCGACAGCTCTGCACAGTGAAAGACTTCTCGCTTGTGAATAAAATGGCAAAGGCCTGTTGGAGTTGGCGGGATGTGTTTCCTGCCAACTCTCAGGATGACAAGCACCACGTTCTCGCCTACCTGAAAATTTAGGCCAATGTGCCTGAGATTTTCAAGCATCTTGAGCATCCATATCGAACATCTTCTGAAAATGTATATATCGCATATCTAATACACTATCTTCATCTACATTGTTGTTCACTTCTTGAAAAATATATTGAATTTTTTAAATCTGACTTGTCTTTAACAATTCCAATGCCGACTGCCCTCTTTTATCTATGCATTTCTAAATGCTTGTGAACTCTATTGTGAATTATTGATTGTAGGAGTTCATCCACAACCAACACTAACTAACTGATTTCTAGTTACTCAGCTCTATCCTTCTCTTCCTTCTGAAACCAAGTGTTGCTATTACCTTATTTGCATATTTAAATAAGACTGAAGATTTGCAGTGTCTCTGCTATCACCTTTCTTTGAACAGCCAAGGATGTATGCCACTCAGATTCAGTAACTTAATCCAATCATCAATTTCCTTTAAGTGTCCTCAATCATCCCCAAGTAGTCCTTTAACTGTTTTTCTATTTGTTAAATATGAATTGAATCCCTTACAATTTCCTTTCCTTTCTGAACATACTCTCTTGTATTTCCTTCCATCAGGAGAAAGATACAAAAGTCTGAGGTCACATACCAACTGATTCAAAAATAGCTTCTTCCCTGCTGCCATCAGACTTCTGAGTGGACCTACCTTATATTAAGTTGATCTTTTTCTACACACTTGCTATAACTGTAACACTACATTCTTCACTCTCTCGTTTACTTCTCTAGGAACGATATGCTTTGTCTGAACTAGAACATTAAGTTCTCAAGCTGTTCCAAACCTAAGGCACGTGAGAGCAAATACATCATGTCCTTCCATGATAATTGATAATTTTAACTTTCCAATTTTATTTTGAATGCTTTGTACATTACGTACATACCACTGAACTCTGACTCCGATCCTTTAAAACATAAATCTTCATTTATTTTTACTGGCATTTCATTTAATTTCTAATATCTCTTGTCTCTTCTATAACAATGTTATTATGTCCGCCAATCTTATTGTCCCTTGCTGTCTTTTTCTCTGTAGATAACATTTTCTCATTATTCATTTCAGTTCTGCTTCTATTTCAATAGTTTTTTCACTTCTGTGCTTCTTTGACAGAATCACAATTTGACTATACACACACCACGCCACATTAGCTTAAATCTATTCCACAGTTCTTTCACCCTCTGCACAATTACTTTGGTTTTGTTTCAGTTTAGATGAAGGCCATTCTTTTGATTACAGCCTCTGCTTGTTCCAGAACTCACTTCAGTGTCCCATGAATGTGAACTCTTTCAATCTGTGCCAGTCCAGCAAAAAATACTTTCTTAATCTCTCTATCTTTAGCACTGGCACTTGTCACAGAAAAAAAAATTACGACACATTAATTTCTGCCAATTGAATCAACATCACAAACTAATATCTGTATTCTGCCATCATTTATTGTTTTAGGTTTATTTATTGGTATCATGAGTGGGCTTACATTAACACTGCAATGAAGTTGCAATGAAAATTCCTCCAGGGTAATGCTCTAATTAAACTAGCCATGACCTGCTGAGATGATAGTTCTGATTACAAACTTACTAATGAAAATGAAAATAATCTGGAGGAGATGGCTGAATGGTATTATCACTAGCTTATTCTTTCAGAAACTCACTTAATATTTGGGAACCCAGGTTCGAATCCCATCTCGGCAGATGATGGAATTTGAATTCAATGAAAGGTATCTGGAATTAAGAATCTACTGATGACCGCAAAACCATTGTCAAGCGTCAGAAAAACCTCTTTGGTTCTCTAATGTCCTTTAGGGAAGGAGATGGTGTGGCGGCACAGTGATTAGCACTGCCGTCTCACAGCTTTAAGGACCCGGGTTCGATTCCTGGCTTGGATCACTGTCTGTTTTGAATTTGCATGTTCTCCCCGTGTTTGCATGGGTTTCTTCCGGATGCTCTGATTTCCTTCTACAGTCCAAAGATGTGTGGGTTAAGTTAATTGGACATGCTAAACGAACCCTTAGTGTCCCGGGATATGATAGATTAGAGGGATTAGCAGGGTAAATAAGTGGGGATAGGGCCTAGGTGGGATTGGTGTCAGTGCAAACTTGACGAGCTGAATGGCCTCCTTCTATACTGTAGGGATTCTATGCTTCTATGAAATTTGCCATCCTTACCTGGTCTGGCTCCAAATCTACAGCTATGTGGTTGACTCTCAGCTGCCCTCTGAACAAAGGGAACTGGGAATGGAAAATAAATCCTAGCCAGCCAGCAACGCCATGTCCTACGATTAACATAAATAAAATCTGAAGGTGTGTTGTGAAGATTTCTAATGATGGAGCTGTAACTTTCTTTTAATTATTTTTGTTCCACTGTGGGATTGTCCTTGGGAAGAAAGATCATTTTCCTGGAAACAAATGGTCTTTGTAGATTGTATGGATGATTACCTCATGTTTTATCATTGCCCAAAAGCCCCAAAGTACTTGTCTATATCAATTCCTGCCAGTCAAAGAACAAAGAAAAGTACAACACAGAAACAGGCACCTCGGCCCTCCAGGCCTGTGTTGGTCATGATGCCCTAACTAAAAAAAACTTTCTTCCCTCACTCAGTCTGTATCTTCTTATTTCCTCACTAATCATATGCCCATCCAAATGCCTTTTAAAAGTCTGCCTGCTTCCACCACATCCTCTGGCAGTGTATTCCAGGCACCCACTACTCATTGCACGAAAAATTTCCCCAGCACATATCCTTTAAACTTTCCCCCCCCTTACTACATATCTGTGCCCCCTTCTACTTGGAAAAAGCCTCCATTTATGCCTCTTATAATTTTGTAGACCTCCATCTCTCCTGAGCCTCTGTCTTTCTGTTGAAAACTATCCTCGTTTATTCAAACTTTTCTCATAGCCTACACCCTCGAGACCAGGCAACATCCTGGTGAATCTTCATTGTACTCTCTCCAAAGCTTCCCCATTTTTCTGATAGTATGTGAGCAGGACTGCACGCAATGCTCCCAATGCATCCTTACCAAAGTTTTATATAACTGCAACATGATTTCTCAATTCCTGTACTCAAGGCCACAGCCAAAGAAGGCAAGCATGCATATACCTTCTTAATCATCTTGGCCACCTATGTTGCCACTTTTAGGGAACTGTGGACCTGCACATCCAAATCCTTCTGGATGTTAATGTTCCTAAGGGTGACTTCCTATGGAAGTCCATTCCATATTTTATAGAACCTGACCGGTCTATTTTTCTCCCTCCTCTGCTCTACCATTTCTCATTCCAGATCTTTGATCAAGGATGTGACATTGATGTATTCTCTATACTGATTCATGCAGAATTGTGCAGTACCTCTTTTAATAACTTAAATTTTATTTTAATTCTCATCCTATAAGGTCCCTGCACACAGTATGATTGGACAAGCAAATATTTGTGAAACTATAACTCTGATATTTTTGATTCCACTCAGAAATTTGAGAACCTTGTTTGCTTTGGATATTGTGTGCCAAATGTGGAATCCCCACGGAGACCTTGTTTTCCAATTTTTTAACTTAAAATTCCTTCTGCAGAACTTAAAAGTTATTTCTCGCAATCATTTAGCCACTTTAATTAAGTTTTCAGCCCATTCCATAACATCCTTAACGCTGGCACAGTGTTGCAAAATACCATTCAAATCTGCAAATAAAAACCAGACTCCTGATTAGAAAATCTCCCGTAATTATGGCCGAAATCTTTAATCCCAATTCATGGCTAGATCTTTCAGTGCTGCTGAATTTGAATGGAGTTTTGGCTGGACCACCAAATTTTCCATTCTTGCTCACAATAAGTCCCACCACTACAAGACTAGAGAATCCAGCCCATCTAATTTGATTTAGTTTTGCCTGTTGAGTGATCAATGTTAGTCAGAACAATGAGAGAGCTCATTCCTCTTCTTTACCTTGTCCGGCTTTGTAACAGGCAAAGTCCTTGCTCAAATTTAGACAGTGGAAGAACAATTAGGGCAGTGATGGTGAAGGTGCATTGTCATTCAATGTCATACCTGCAGCCACAACTGAGTGGCACATTATATAATTTAGTGCCTAGTATAGAGGCTGAATATGCATATGGTAAGATAATAGATATGAGTGGGTTGCAGCCAGAACAGGGGGAACAGATAGCATAGGCAACAGTTTGGTAAAGGGCAGGATCATGCAGAAGTTCTGCTGCAAAACACCCAAATGAGGACTCTGATAGAGCAGCCTACAAAACAGTATGAGGAATATGCACAACAACTGTTTGATGCTTTGGGAAGCCTCAAATTAAGACCCAATTCAATATTGTGAAGCATTGAGGAGTCCGGCAGCAACTTGCCACACGACATTTAACATTGTTTGGATCCTTTCCTTTCCAACATTGAAGCAGTGGTCAATTCCATTGTACCTTTGTGGATCCAATCACCTTGTCTCAGATTCCACTGAAGTACAAGCAGTAGCTTACCAACATCTGAGTGCTGCACTGGAAACTCAGACTACTGGCTCCATGGTTATAGATTATAATGGCTTAGAATTTGCAGTCCTAGGGGCAGCAAATGCTGTAATTTTTGTCACTACAGAGGGAAACCATGGCATCATTACAATTTCTGATGATCATGCTTGCACCAAAAACTAAAAGCTGCGGTGCACCACATTGGGTTATGGAGGTGTGCGCACTGATAGTCTCATTGTATTGTGCCACAAAGCCACATTGTATTGTGCCACATTAGCGCTATGGACTCAGTGGTTACTCTGATTTTCATGCAGATTTATTTAGGGCTAGTATCAATAGGTGGAGAACCTGTTCAGCACATCCACAGCTATAAACACCATTCAAAGGAATATATAACTTCTGTTTAACTCTTACTTAGTGCCTTCACTTGATTTTCAAAATGCAAATGGAAGATTTTTTTAAATTCTTCAGAACAAAATTGCAATATACAGATACAAGAGGCAGATATTGGTGAATAAAGCCAAAGGGAGGTTCAGTGTTATCCAAGAATGGGAGGTGTGAGGAATACAGAATTATTTTGGTAATCTTTAAAAAAGAGAATCGCTTTTGATTCTGAATCAGTACTTGAAATTCTCTGTCTCTGGAAAAGTGACATTGCTAACTGGATGACAAAATGCTTTTCATCAATCTGATGTATTTACTGGGCTGCATGGTGACACAGTGGTTAGCAGTGCTGCCTTACAAAGCCAAGGACCTGGATTCAATTATGCCCTTGGATCACTGTCTATGTGAAGCTTGTACATTCTCCCTTTGTCTATGTGGGTTTCCTCAGGAGATCCAGTTTCCTCCCACAGTCAAAAGATGTGTAGGTTAGGCTGACTGACCATGTTAAATTGACCCTAGTATCAGGGGGTTTAGCAAGGTAAATATGTGGAGTCACGGGAATAGAACCTGGGTGGGATTATGTCAGTGCAGACTCGATAGGCTAAATGGCCTTCTTCTGCAATGTAGGAATTCTCTGATTCTATGACTATCAAAGTTCCAGTGTGCTGTGGATTATGAATGGCCAAATACTTGAAAAAGATTCTCAGATGTAACCATAATTTGCTAACAATTTCGCTGTTGCTTGGTAAGATTTTTGATGTTAGACCTTTTATTGAATAAGTTTTTGCTGTTCCTTTCAATTCACATAATTCCTAAATGTAGAAGGATTTGGCCAATCAAGACTGCACAGACATGAATCCCACTCAGGCCCTATCCCTGTAACTCCACATATTCATCCTTGCTAATCCCTCTGATACTAAGGGGCAATTTAGCATGGCCAATCAACCTAATTGGCATATCGTTGGACTGTGGGAGGAAACCAGAGCACCGAGACATGGGACAGATAGTTACCCCAGGCTGGGATTGAACCCAGGTCATCAGAGTTGAGAGGCAGCAGTGCTAACCTCTGTGCTCTTATGCCTAAATCTGCTCCAGTCTGATTCCTGTAATATGTTAAGATTTTTGCATTAAACCAATGATTTGTTTGATGGTTTCTTGAGCTCAATGGTATGTGAATGTGGTTAGCACTGCTGCCTCACAGTTCCAGGGTTCCACGTTCAATTCCCAGCTTGGGTCACTGTCTGTGTGGAATTGCACATTCTCCCTGTGCCTGGGTGGGTTTTCTCTGAGTTCTCCGGTTTCCTTCCACATTCTGAAAGATGCGTTGATTAGGTGCACTTACCCAAACAGGCACCAGAGTGTGATGACTCGGGGAATTTCACAGAAACTTCATTGCAGTGTTAATGTAAGCCTTACTCATGACCAATAAAAAAACTTTGTATTTTACTTTTTAATAACAGGATCAGAGATCAGTTTTTCCAGCTCCAAATGGATGATGTGATGACATTTTGGGTCTAGAATAGGAAAAAATATCTGTGGCAAAGGGGAAGGGAGGAAACCCATATTTATGATCTTTTATAAAGAAGGAAATCTGAATCACCATAATTGGAATTACGAAGTGTTTCATTTTATGTGACAGATTTTAGTTTAGCAACTTTTCTCTCATTATGCGGACTGCTGCACACCCTGTTTCTCAGCTAAAAAATTCTCTCTGTTCTCACAAATTTGCCTTCAACAGCAGTGGAAGAGATTCCATTGTAACTTTAAGGATGTTACTGTGCTGAAGAAGTGGAAAAGGTCAATCGCGCCAGTGTATAAATATTTAATGAGGTGTTATAGTCTGCCTGCTGTAATTGTGCAGGCATTTTTTTTAAATGTTTTCTCAAGCCATCTATAAATGCTCACTGCAACAGTTAGTGCCATGCCATAATCAATTTACACATCTTTATTTTTTTTTTGTTTTTATTTCATTTCAATCCAATCAGGTCCAATTCAGAGTCTCAAGTTGAGACATTCCCAATCCAAGCTGACAAGACAGGGCTCTCACCTCCTGTCTTGGGCGTGATCTACATGGTTCAAGCTGATTGGAGCAGGCATAGCTCCTCCTCCACAGCCTGATCTCATTTGCATCTTAGCCAAAAGGCCAAAATGCCACTTTTAAAAATTGCTTCAAATGAAGCTAAAACCTAACCTAATGAGTTCAACTAAGCACAGCATGTCAATACTAAACTTTATCTTAGGGTGAGAAGCTAGGTATCTATAAATTAACATTTCAGAACAAAAAAGCCATGCATGTTTCTCAGTGCTTGTGGCTTCCAGCAAATCCAGCTAGGCCTCAGCATCATAGTCACTAACCAGTTCAATTTACCCCACCTACTACTAAGGAATGGCTGAAGGCACTGGATAGTGTGAAAGGAATGAGCCCCAAAAGCTAGTGCTCCAGAACGAACCACACTCAAACTGTATTGTTGAAGAACCACAGAATTAGAGAATACCTACAGAAAAAAACGAGGCCATTTTGCCCGTCAAGTCTGCACTGAATTTCTGAAAGAGCATCTTACCCAGACCCACCCTTACCACCCATCCTATCCCAGAAACCCCAGCATTTATCATGGCTAATCTGTCTAACCTACATATCTTTAGACATTGATGGTCAATTTAGGATCATAAATCCACCTAACCTGCTCAAAGTTAAATTTTATTTATTAGTCACAAGTAAGGCATACAATAACATTGCAATGAAGTTACAGTGAAATTCCCCTAGTCGCCATAGTCCCACCACCTGTTCAGGTCAATGCATCTAACCAGCACATCTTTCAGGCTGCGAGAGGAAACCGAAGCACCCAGAAGAAACCCACGCAGACTCAAGGAGAACATACAAACTCCACATAGACAGTGACCAAGCCAGGAATCGAACCCAGGTCCGTGGTGCTGTGAAGTAGCAGTGCTACCATGCTGCCTTTGGAGTGTGGGAGGAAACTGGAATGCCTAGAGGAAACTCATGCAGAGATAGGGAGAACATGAACAAACTCCACACATAGTCATCAGAGGCTGGATTTGGTCTCAGGTCCCTGGCGACGTGAGGTACTAACCACGGTGGAATGTAATGTTACATCACTAACATTGACCTAATAAAGTGAAAAATTCACCAAATATGTCTTGTCCATTAAAAATAGACAAATCATATCTAGCAATTAGCACCATCAATCATCAGAAAAGTGATGGAAGGTGTCATCAAATGTGCAGTTGATTCCAGACCATATTACAACCTTGGTTTAAAACTGGACAAAAGAGCTGAATTCCAGAGTAAATCAAGAGTGGCTGCTCTTTACATCAAATGTGGCATCAAAGAGCCCTAGTAAACTAGGAGAGTCTAAAATTAGAGGGCATAGGCTTAAGATGAGAGGGGAGAGATACAAAAGTATCCAGAGCGGCAATTTTTTCATACTGACGGTAGTGAGTGTCTGGAACAAGTTGCCAGAGGTAGTAGAGACAGACACAATTTTGTTCTTTAAAAAGCAGTTAGACAGTCACATGGGTAAAATGGGCATAGATGGATATGAGCCAAATGCAGACAATTGGGATTAATTTATGGGTTTAAAAAGAGTGGCATGGACAAGTTGGGCCAAAGGGCCTATTTCCACGCTGAAAATGTTTTTGTATATGTCTAAAGCTGAAGTTAATGACAATCTATGGAAAAACTCTCCATTGGTTGGAATCATACTTAGCACAGAGGAACATGTGACAATTATTTCAGCCCTACGATAGTACTGTTGGTTCCATTGGTTGGAATCATACTTAGCACAGAGGAACATGTTACCAATTATTTCAGCCCTACGATAGCATTGTAGCAGTTCCTCAGGTCCTAGGTCCATCCATCTTTAACTGCTTTGTCAATGATCTTCCTTTCAGCACAGGATCAGAAGTGGGGATGTTCACTGATGATTGTACAGTGTTCAATTCTATTCACTACTCCTCAGATAATCAGCAGTCCAAGCCAACATGCAGGGGCAATATTATCCACGATCATCCTCAACACTGGTGCCCCACAAGGCTGTGTCCTGAACCCCTTACTACACTCCTTATATACCTGTGACTGTGTGGCCAATTCTTTCCAATTTGATTTTCAAGTTTGCTGATGACACTGTCATGGTGGGTCGAATCTCAAACAACGACAAAACGGAGTACCGGAAAGACAAAGAATCTGGTGAACTGGTGCGACAACAATAATTTCTCCCTCAATGTCAACAAAACAAAGGAGATCGTCATCGACTTCAGAAAGTATAGTGGAGGACATGTCCTTGTCTGCATCAATGGGGACAATGAAGGAGAACTCCATGTTTTTAGGTGTCAAGATCACCAATAACCTGTCCTGGGGTCCCCGCACACCGATACTATAGTTAAGAAATTTCCGAAAGAGCATCTTACCCAGGCCCATCTTTACCACCCATCCAGAAACCCCAGCATTTATCATGGCTAATCTGTCTAAACTATATATCTACATAAGTAGATTATGTAACCTACATACATACCAACGCCTCTGCTTTCTCAGAAGACTAATGAAATTTGGTACATCCCCTATGACTCTCTCCAACTTCCATAGTTCACCATAGAAAACATTCTTTCTGGTTGTATCACAGCTTTTTATTGCTCCTGCTCTACGTAAGACTGCAAGAAACTACAAAACGTTGTGAACGAAGCTCAGTGAATCACTCTAACCAACTTCCCACACATTGACTCTATCTACACTTCCCGCTGCCTTGGAAAAGCAGCCAGCATAATTAAGGACTCCACACACCCTGGACATTCTCTCTCCCACCTTCTTCCATCGGGAAAAAGATACAAAAGTCTGAGGACATGTACCAGCCCACTCAGGCTTCTTCCCTGCTGCCATCAGACTTTTGAATGAACCTACTTCACATTAAGTTGCTCTTTCTCTACACTTTAGCTATGACTTTTTTTTTAGTTATTCATGTTGCTGGCTAGCCAGCATTTGTTGCTGATCCTTGTTGCCCTTGGGCGACAGTTGTGAGTCAAAATCATTGCTGTGGCTCTGGAGTCACATGTTGGCCAGACCAGACAAGGACAGCAGATTTTCTTCTCTAAAGGACTTTAGTGAACCAGATGGGTTTTTCTAACAATCAACAATGGTTTCATGGTCATCAGTAAATTCTTAATTCCAGATGATTTTTATCAAATTCAAATCCCACCATCTGCCTTGGCGGGATTCGAACCCAGAACATTAGCTGAGTTTCTGTATTAATAGTCTAGTGATAATAGTACTAGGCCATCACCTGCCCTGTAACACTACATTCTGCACTCTCTCCTTTCCTTCTCTATAAATGGTATATTTTGCCTATTTAGTGTGCAAGAACCAAAACTTTTCACTGTATACCAACACATGTGACAATAATAAATCAAATCAAAGTTAATATTCTGCCTTGGATTATCAAATGGCAAGTAACATGTGCACTACATAACTCAACAGTAAATCAACCCAACTCACCTTGACATTCAAAGGCATTTCCCATCATTAACATCCTGTGGGAGATGGATGGGTTGGTAGGGAGGAGGTTACCATTTTCCATAAAATTAATTGGGCCAACCACGTAAATATCATAGCTACAAGGGTAGGGAAAAGTTACCTTCTGTCTCCTGAAAGCCTGCCCAATATATACAAGCTACAGGACAAGAATGTAATGGAATAATCCCTAGTTGTTGAGATGACAACAACTCAAAAAGCTCAACATTATCTAGGCCAAAGCAGCGCACTTAATTATTTCCCAACCACACTAATTTCCACCATTGGAACTAAGTTGAAGGTAAGTAATAGTGCTTGGAAGCTTCAGATAATGGCATACCAGATGCAGAGAAAGCTATTTTCAGAGTGTTCTTTCTATTTCAACGTCTCACATCAGTAGTGCTAAATGGTTTTGTTTATTAATCAGAAGTAAATCACTGGGAGCGGTACTTACAGAACTGAAGGCTGAGGCTCAGGACAGCGAGCAGGGCAGCTACTGCCAGCAGGAATAGAAACCGGCTTCGAAAAAACATGGTCACACACATTTTCACACTCCCATTATGAGTGGACCTCCAACTACTCTCCCCTGTGAAAGCAAATGCAAGAATAGAATCAGGCACAAGAAGGAATGAAGAAGTCAATTCTAATATACAGCAGCTGAATTATTTCACTGGGAAGAATTCAAAGCATGAAGCTACTGTTACTATGGCAATTTTCCTTCTTTTTGAAAAGGTATTTGACTTTGATTAATGGCTTACAGTTACTCCTGGAGAATAACTAGCAATCAAGCAGCTCTGTTGAAATAACCATTTTTCATTACAGTGTTCAGAAAAGGGTGTAGTTACACAAATTTAGCCAACTTTTGAAAATGCTGTTCAATTCTAAGATCCTGAACATTAAACAATTATTACGAAGATCGACTGTTAAAAGACTGCCAGAACCTTTTAAAACCAAAGAGAAATTATTGATATATTTCATCTATTACTATCAGATTTAGACACCTCTAATTCTCTGGAACATGTTTGGACAAGCAAGCTTTCACTCAAAGATTTTCCACTGACAGTCGAAAGACAAGACAATGCACACTTCAGCATGAGACAATTGCAAAACATCAGAAAGGAAGCCAATAATTTTCAAATGCATTTCTCTGAACTGATTAAACAATGAAAAAACGAAACAACACACTGCACATAGTCAAGATATTTCTCAGTGAAAAACAACCTGATAAATAAGGTTTGGAAGTGTGATAGACACTATTGGGTGAAAAATTGTATCTGTTGACTGTTACTTTTCAAGCACATTAGGCTTGGGATTTTTGATATATGAGCTCCTAAGCTAAGTGTTAAAATAGGTTCAACACTGTTGTTGCAATCAGAATTTTGTTATTCTTAGTGAACAAAGTCTGTTATTATAGCATTTAATGTTAAAGGATCAGTAACAAGTTATCCAGCTTGGGGATAGAGGAATTGCTTTTAAATTTCAAAAATTAAATGCCATTTACTCAATTTTATTTTGTTTAATGAACTTTATTCTCCTTTATCCCTGTTCAACAAATGCTGAAGTAAAGACAGCAGATACATGTGGATTAAGTTGGTGATGGCTGTTTAAACAGAGTCAATGGCAGAGAACAGGAGAAGACTTACACCCTTCTACTGGTGATAAGGAGGAATAAGATTTAACGACAATAAATAATAATCTCTTTTGCTTCGAAGGCATGATTCATACTAAAATTATATATGCAGCAACATTCTTTCCATACCTCATTCCAAAACAAAACATTAAGGCCACATGGTTAGTTGAAGTGTCTTAAAGCAGAGAAAGAAGTAGAGATGTGTAAGAAGGAAATTTGGGATCTGAGGCCTTGGCAACTGAAGATACAGTCACCAATAGTGGAGAAATTAAAATCAGGAATGTTTATGAGGCCAGAATTAGCAGAGTGCAAATATCTAAACAAATGCTCACTTCAAGGGAATTAGGTAACAAATCATTGGAGGGAAAATAGATAATAAGCACGGACATGGATCTGACTGAATAGGTTTTCCAAAATGCCAGCTTATGCCCTATGGACCAAATGATCTCCTGGACTCGTGTGAAATTTTGTCCAGTAACATTCCCATAATATGCCTTTGGATGTTTTACTTTGCTGGGGGTTATATAAATGCAAGTTCTTGTTGTATAATTCCATACAATTTTTAGATTAGCTTATTTTCACACTTGCTATTTTTCTTACATGCTCAAGGCCTAGAAATTGCATCGAATTGTTCCAAAATTTATTTATTTAACCATTGGATGAAACAGTTAATTGCATTTAAGGGACTTAATTAAAGATCTAGCCAAGGGTTGGAAGATGGAACAGTTCTTAATCCACAAATTGTCAAATAGAAGCTAGCAGAATATAATTACATCTCCTGATATATTTCTGACTTACAGCGATATTATTTAGTTTACACTTCATAACAAGCCTACATTTTTTTGATTTGAAGAAAAGCATATATTGATTGCAAACTGAAAGCATTGTTGATACTGTTCATTATCATTTATTGCCAGTATTTCACATTTTGTAATCCATTCCCCAATTTCTTGAGCACTACTTCCTAAAAATATCCCATTTGTCTAATCATATATTCTAATATATAATGTCCAGGATATTGTACAATGATTTTAAGGATGTTCCAAAGTTGTTGAATCTCATGTAATTACTTCACAAGTAATGGAAAATACTTTAATAAAAACAAGCAAAGCCAAAATATCAAATAAACCATCCAACCCTCACAACTTGAAGCTACTGTGTAACTTCTTTAATGAAATTTATAAACCATTCATGTACACACAGTTTTTGACTAAATTCACTTGCCACTGTATAATTATGACACATATTCCTAAGAGTGCGAAATTTCTTTTGCTGTATATAGTCATCATTTCTCCATGTACGAAACTGTGAACCAGTGAATTTAGAAATTGTTGCAAGGAACAATCCATGTGATGGTATATTGGGTAGTTGGGCCACAACGTTTTTCCGATACTGGACCTCAGGTCTCACTGACATGACATCAGCAAGCTGCGCACATTCTGGGCATCCCCAGGCAACTCATCGACAGAAGGATTTCAAGATTGGACAAAGCATTGCCAGTCCTCAAACCTGCGAGTGAGTGATCAATGGTAAATCAGTATAAAGTATCTGCTTCTATAAGGTTAATTGATCAATTGTTAAACTGCAGGTGTGGCAATTACATCCTGTGACATTATTCTAAGAGATTTCTCCTACTATCCTCCCCAACATCAGCAACCCCAAAAACAGATCAACACATCATTCACCATTAGTTGTTTGTGGAACGTTGTTGTCTGCAACCTGACTACCATGTTTGCCTACAAAACAAAATAGCTTCAAAGGTAATAACTATCTGCAAATCTGCTTTGCTGAGGCCATGAAAGGTGCTACATTAATGTAATTATTTCTTTTCAGCCACTGAGCAAATGTTTTCCTAAGTAACTACTCCTGATAATTGCTTTTAAATTCAGATAGGAAAAAAACAGATATAGAATAATCTCAGTTGTTGGAAATGGATAGAACACCTATTCTGAATACTGACAATTGATGTATCATGATGCATAACATGTTTCTTGACAAGTATTTCAATACTCAAATATATCTGAACAGCACATAGGCAATAAGGAGTCTCCAGCAATGGAATCCTAGCTCCGTTATTTTACTTAAAAATCACATGGGTTAAATCATGGCAAGGAAGGAAAAGTGCACTCATATTTTGTATTTTCATATAATCAGAGTTAATGGGAAATAGTCTGACACATTGGAATTCTATATAATACGAGTGAAGGAGAGGTGGACTGACACATCTTCAAATATTTAATGGGGCAGCACGGTAGCACAGTGGTTAGCACTGCTGCTTACAGCTCCAGCAAAGATCAAAAATGTATGGAATTATGATCTTTCCAACTCAGATAACATTAGCTCATAGCTTCCTTCTATTTATTCAATTTATTCTATTTATTTTCCATGTTTCTACCTCTACATTTTCCAGGTCTTGGGAATCTCAATGGTCACCAGTAGTGTTTTGTGAGCTTTGAAATTGCAAACTACTTGAGAGACATAGTTATTTTGAATTGTCAGCCAATATAGTTCTACTGAATCCATCCATATGCATTCAAAGTACAGAATCCGCATTACAGAACTCGATATCAGCATCAATCCAGTGTCCAATCAGGTCACCAGCTGGAATAAAACAGTGGCCATCTTGGCTTACAAATAAATGACCTACAAACTCACAGAAACATATTTGAATTGAAATTCCTTTGCATGTGTTGCATTATTTTTTTGAATATCCTAATCTATATCAAACCCCACTTATCCATTCCCCCTTGTGTTTGCTGACTTACGTTAGCTCCAATCCACCAATGCCTCCTGTTTAAAATTCTCACCCTCATGTTCAAAACACCACCGTAGCCATGTCCCCTTGATCTCTGTAACCTCCTCCAGCCCTAATAAACCTCCAAGAGCGCTGACTTCTTCAAAAAGCCTCATATCTGGAGCAGCAGAACTGACAAATCTCAAGATCCAATATAAAACCTACTTCCGTGAATAAGCTTTTAGTCTCTTCTTCAAGTATCTTATTTTTTAACTTAGTGTCAATATCTGTCCGATTGAAGTGCCCTGTGAAATACCTTGGTGTATTTCTTACATTAAAGGCACTACATAATTGCAAGGTGTTCTTTTTGTAATCTCTGTTGATGTTTGCAATAGAAATTTTATGTAAACATGTCTCTCATTCTAGGCTACTACTTCAGTGCAATACAGAAGGACTGTTGAATTGACTAAATGACACATTAAACTGAGGCCACATCTGAAATCGAATAAACTTTTAATTTTCCCACTGCACTATTTGAATAGAATCAGAGTGAGTTTTCAACTGTGCCCCAGTTAGTAATTAACTTTCTGCCAATATTGCCAAAAACAATGACTAGCTGTTCACGATCACATTGCTGTTGTGGAACCTTGCTGTGTTGAATTTGACTGCCATATTGTCTACATTGTACCAGCCTTTAAAAGTCCTTCATTTGCTTTAAGGGTTTTTGGGACATCCTGGGATTGTCAAGAATGCTACATTTTTCCTTTCTTTCACAAAATACACATACATACACTTCCTCGACAATTCAAAAGAATATACTATTTATCTCACTTTCAATTTCTGAAAATTACAATGTAAAAGTTTTCAGCGAAACAGTTGCATCATTTGTTGCCACTTGGTATGGAGGGTATGGGCAAATGTGGGCAATTGGGACTAGCTTCATGTTAAAAACTGGCCAGCATAGATAAGTTGGGCCGAAGGGCCTGTTTCCACGCTTCCTGATTTAGATTTGATTCATTATTGTCAGATGTATTAGTATACAGTGAAAAGTGTTGTTTCTTGCATGCTACGTGGACAAAGCTGTAAACCTCTATGACTCAATAAACTCCTATCAGCTGCCAGGGGTGCTTTGGCAGACTGTCATTCCTAGAACTGGTCCCACCCAGAGACGTGTTCGGAAGCAATCTGATCCTTCAAGAGCAGCTACAGGTATAACTGGCTCACGTTTCAAATTCTCCCGTTGTAATTCACCCTGCTTCTCAATCCTTCCTCTTGGCCAAAAAGAAATATATATTTTCAGCATATGTTGACTGAGCTGAGTTTTCCCAGCATTTTCTATGTCTCAGGATATGTGGGTGTGTGTGTAAACAGTGGTGAGGTGTGACACTGTTCTAGTACAGACAAACTTTAAATGCCTGTTGTTGTCTGGTATAGAAACTGATATTCACATCAATGGGATTGAGAAATATCTCAAGCAAAGTAGGCCAAATATATTGTAGAAGCCACCCAATAGTCTCCATAACGCTGCATTCCAAAATGGATCTGCAGGTCAATTCAGGGAATAAAACTTTCTGTAAATTTTAAATCATAGAAAAAAGCATCCAACCAAATCCTGAATGTAAATCAATAAATGGCCACTCGACACCATGACCCAGAATAATCGCATATTGTACAACATAATATGGAGTAAAATATAGAAATAACTATAGCAAATAGGTATGAACAGCATTCAGCTAATCCTCCTCAATGTTAACAGAAATAGAAAAGGGCTGAATACAATGTTGCCTTTTCATCATAAGAGCCCACAGCCAAGAGTCTCAGACGCCAGCTAGCATCCTTTGTTATCAGTGTGGAGTGGTAATCTTCAGCTCCATCGTATTGTGTGGCGAGGAACATCACACAGTAAAAATATAAACTGAACTGTGCTCACTCGAAGCCAATCTGTGGGTGGCTTTTATGCTCACATTGTGGGGGTTCAAAAGATGCCTGGTTCTCAAGAAAAGCCGCTTTTGTTTCAGTTTCAACCTACGTTTCACTATTGAAGAGGAAACTCTTTGTACAACAGTGCAGATCAGTAAAAAAAGGGGGGCGCTTGCCCTTCGATCACTTCTTGGAAACAGTTTCCGAGTCTGAGTCCTTTACCTTGTGTGTGTGTGTTTGTGGGCAGTGTGGAGCGCTGACAATGCTGCTCCAACTCTTTCCCTTGGACAAATGGTGAGTGGCAAATCAAACCCTGGGGGTGGGAAGCTCTGATACTCACACTGGCGCCGATATCTCTCGTATCCCCCCCGACATACACACGCGCTCAACCAACACTTGCAGCAATCGAGGAAGGAGAGATTTTAAAATATCCCTTCCTGCTGTGTACCTGACCCCAGGCTGTGAACATTGAAAGCTTCCCCCAAAGTAACGCCAAAGCTCACTCACCTGTCCGGCCAGCTAGCAGCCTGCTTCCCCCACTCCGAAATCGAAGAAAGTATTTTGTTCTCTTCCTTTCACCCAGTTTCTGGGTAAAGTGTTCCAGAACAAAAAAAAATGTGTGATCAGCCGCCATCTACTGGTTGAAAGAAGGGGGAGGAATCGACTCAATGCCACACACAAGCAGACACACAAGACCAGCTGCTTCAGCTCAAACAAAACTGTGTCAGAGATGTGTCTTATGTTCTATGTTAATGCACGCAGGCATTAACTCCAAATGACTAACTTTATTTTTGATGATTTAATGTTTCCAATGTTCTCCTCAACTTTCACTGGACTCTGCCAGTCACATGTGGTTTGCAATGCAGCCTGTGTCATTGCTGATAGAATTCAGAATTTCCTGCCTTCAGCACCATTTGTACCCAACTCCGGCTGCAAATGATACTTGTCATGGGAAAAGGTAAAGTTTATTTATTAGTCCAAAGCAGGCTTAAATTAACACTGCAATGAAGTTACTGTGGAAACCCCCTAGTTGTCACACTGGGGAGCCTGTTCAGATACATTGAGGGAGAATTTAACATGGCCCATGTTGAAGTGTCCTCTCCATTACTGACCATCTGTTTTCAACCTGTCTTTCACACAGTGGTCCCCGGAGGAAACCCATGCAGATTCAAGGAGAATGTGCAGACTTTGCACAGACAATGACCCAAGTTGGGAATCAAGCCTAGGTCCCTCGCACTGAGGCAGCAATGCTAACCACTGTGCTACCGTGCAGACCTTTCCAGCCTACAGTATGCAGCATCGCATTCAGTTGTAACGGAAATCAGGGAAAAACAGTGTTCAGGGGAAAGGGGAGTAGAAATCATAGAACCCTACGGTGCAGAGAGAGGCCCTTCAGCCCATCGAGTCTGCACCGAACACAATCCCACCCAGGTCCTACCTCCATATCCCCATACATATACCCATTAATCCCTCTAACCTACACATCCCTAGAGATGAAGGGGCAATTTCTTAGCACGGCCAATCAACCTATCCTGAACAACTAGGGGAGGAAATTGGAGTACCCGGAGAAAACCCATACAGACACAAGGAGAAACTCCGCATAGGCAGTGACCCGAGCCAGGAATCGAACCCAGGAACAGTGACCCAGGAACCCAGCAACAGTGCCAATCACTGTGTTACCGTGCCACCTCATAGGGAATCGTGTGGTGAATTTTCACAATGGGGATGAGAAGCAGGAGATATGATTGTACCCACTCCCAAGGATAAACAGTCACTCTTCGAGATTCTCATGGCGAAGCCTCCTAAATTGGCAGGGGAACAGATTCCTTCTCGAATTAGTGGGCAGGCTTTCCAAGCTGCATTGTCAGTTAGAGGTCTTCCTGCTTGAGAGGAGCATGAAAACAGATGGTCAGTAATGGAGAGGACACTTCAACATGGAGGAACCTTCTCACCAACTTCCCTAAAAGTTCAAATAGCAGGAGAAATCTCTCTCCAGGGTGGTGTTTGGGCTGCACCCACAGCGAGGCAGGCAGGCATGGTTGCACAATGGTTAGCACTGCTGCTTCACAGCACCAGAGACCCTGGTTCAATTCCTGTCTTGGGTCACCATCTGTATGGAGTTTGCATTGTTCTCCCTATGACTGTGTGGATTTCCTGTGGCTGCTGTAGTTTTCTCCCACATTCTGAAGGACATGCTGGTTAAGTGCATTGACCCTGGCAGCCATCAGACTGTGACGACGAGGGAAATTTCACCATAATTTCATTGGAATGTTAATGTAAGCCTTACTTATGACTAATGAATAAACTTTAAAAAAAGGAACTACCTCTAGGCCTACGTGGCACAATGCCCGTGCTACTAACACTTGAATCAGAACTGAATATTGCTGTAGTTTACATGAATTTCTTGAAATGTTGGACAGAGCAAACATATGTGGAGTTGGTGACGTACTGTTATTGGCACTGGACTAGTAATCCAGAGACCCAGAGTAATTCTCTGGGGATCCAGGTTCGAATCCCACCACGACAGATAATGAAACTTGAATTCATTTAAAAAATCTGGAATTAGAAGTCTAAGATGCCACCATTGTCAATTGTCATAAAACTAGTTTCAATTTGGGGAGGACCCAACCTACTCTGGTTTACATGTGATTCCAGACCTACAGCAATGTGGTTGATTCTTAACGCCCTCTGGAATGGTCCAGGAAATCAGTTCATGGGCAACAATAAATGCTGGCCCAAGCAATGACATCTCCATCACCTGAAAGAATAAAAGAAAATGGCAATGCAAGACTTACAGAAATAATTAAACTGCTATACTTTTCATCAAGTGAATATACAAAGCAAAAGTTATGATTTCATTTTATTAATTCAAACAGGTTTTATTTACACAAATGTATTTGGAATAGTGCATAAGCTACACTTCCCAATCACCACACCAGTGAGTTATCAGGCCTGTCTAACCTTATTGGAAAGAACTCAGTAAGAATTTAGCAACACCAATTATTAATCCAACCGATTTATTTGATAGTAAAAAAGCGAGCTTTCAACACTCCCGTGTCTTCATCAGGCAAGTGCAGTGTTCTGGTCTGCAATAGCACACATCAGCACAGACAGTCAGAGATTGCTGATTAGAATGCGAATCCTTACATCTAACCTGCTATTCAAGTGTTAAAGTGGCTAACAATGTGTGTGAAGGGGATCCTGAGCATAGTTAGAGAATTGTGTATTTTCTCCAGACAGCACAGTAAGTGAGGTTTTTTGCTAACCCAGGCAAGTTACGGGGGTTACAGATAGTGTGTCATGAAGCCAAGATCCCTGTTAAGACCGTCCTCATGTGTGCGGAGCTTGGCTATCAGTCTCTGTTCAGCGACTCTGCGCTGTCGTGTATCACGAAAGCCCCCTTGAAGAACATTTACCCGCAGGTCGGAGGCCGAATGCCCATGACTGCTGAAGTGTTCGCCCACAGGAAGGGAACTGTTTTGCCTGGTGATTGTTGAGCGATGCTCATTCATCCGCTGTCGTAGTGTCTGCATGGTCTCCCCAATATACCATGCTTCGGGACATCCTTTCTTGCAACGTATTAGGTAGACAACGTTGGCCGAGTTGCAAGAGTATGTACCGTGCACCTGGTGAATGGTATCCTCACGTTTGATGATGTCGTCCATGTCTATGATCTGGCATGTCTTGCAGAGGTTGCTGTGGCAGGGTTGTGTGGTATTGTGGTCACTGTTCTCCTGAAGGTTGGGTAGTTTGCTGCGAACAATGATCTGTTTGAGGTTGTGCGGTTGTCTGAAAGCAAGAAGTGGGGGGGTGGGGATGGCCCTAGCGAGATGTTCATCGTCATCAATGATATGTTGAAGACTCCGGAGAAGATGTCGTAGCTTCTCCGCTCCGGGGAAGTACTGGACAACAAAGGGTACTCTGTCCACCGTGTCCCATGTTCGTCTTCTGAGGAGGTCAGTGCGGTTTATCGATGTGGCACGTTGGAACTGTCGATCGATGAGTCGAGCGCCATATCCTGTTCTCACGAGGGCATCCTTCAGTGTCTGGAGGTGTCTGTCACGATCCTCCTCATCTGAGCAAATTCTGTGTATACGGAGGGCTTGTCCATAGGGAATGGCTTCTTTAACGTGTCTAGGGTGGAAGCTGGAGAAGTGGAGCATTGTGAGGTTGTCTGTCGGTTTGCGGTACAGTGAGGTGCTGAGGTGACCGTCCTTGATGGAGATGCGTGTGTCCAAGAATGCAACTGATTCTGGAGAATAGTCCATGGTGAGTCTGATGGTGGGATGGAACTTGTTGATATCATCATACAGTTGTTTCAATGATTGTTCACCATGAGTCCAAAGGAAAAAGATGTCATCAATGTATCTAGTATATAACCTTGGTTGGAGATATCTTGTGGTGAAGAAGTCTTGTTCGAACCTGTGCATGAAGATGTTGGCATACTGAGGTGCGAATTTGGTCCCCATGGCTGTTCCGTGTGTCTGGATGAAAAGCTGATTGTTGAAGGTGAAGACATTGTGGTCCAAGATGAAGCGGATGAGTTGTAAAATTGCATCTGGAAACTGGCAGTTGTTGGCATTGAGTACTGAGGCAGTTGCAGCAATACCATCGTCGTGGGGGATGTTGGTGTAGAGCGCCGAGACATCCATTGTGACAAGGAGTGTCCCTGGTTCTACTGCTCCATGTGTGCTGAGTTTCTGCAGGAAGTCCGTAGTGTCAAGACAAAAGCTGGGGGTTCTTTGTACGATGGGTTTCAGGATGCCCTCGATATAGCCGGAGAGGTTCTCACACAGGGTCCCATTGCCCGATACGATGGGACGGCCGGGTATGTTTGCCTTGTGTATCTTTGGGAGGCAGTAGAGATCTCCAATGCGGGGAGTACGTGGAATGAGAGCCCGGAGGGTGTTCTGAAGGTCCGGATCAAGGGTTTCGATCAGAGTGTTGAGTTGACGAGTGTGTTATTGGAGCCACATTTCCATGATTTTCAGAAAGATAAGGTTTGCTGCTACATTAAACTGAATTTCAAAACCAGTTGACATATGGAGGAAATAAATAGCTTGCTGAGTAAAAGGAAAGCAATAAATTAAGATAAAAAGAGTCATGAATAAAAATGACTATTAGAGTATGAGAGAGTCACTGTGTGGGTGTGGGTGTGTGGGAGTGTGTGTGTGGGAGTATTTGTGGGTGGGTGTGTGGGTGTGTATGTGTATGTTTGGATTACTCCCAAACTCAGAGTGCTCACTTATTCATCCTCACTCAATGTGTGGGTGGCTGCTGAGGAACCTGAGGTGAAAGTAATGCAAACACACATCCTCTCAATATACACATTGAGATACACACACCCCCTCACATACACACAAGTAGACACACAACCTCTCATGTACACATGCACAGACACACACACCCTCTCACAGGCACACACAGAGGCACATGCACCCTCTCATATACACACATGCTGACATACACACCCCCTCACATACACATACGCAGACACACACATCCTCTCACATACACACATGCAGACTCACAAACCCTCTCATACACACACAGAAACACATACCCTTCCATGTACACACACATGTACAGACTCGCACCCTCTCACATACACACGCAGAGACCCACACTCTCTCTTATACACACATGCAGACATACATGCCCTCTCATATATAAGAACATAAGAACCAGGGGCAGGAATAGGTCATCTGCTCCGCCATTCAATAAGATCATGGCTAATCCTTTTGTGGACTCAGCTCCACTTACCCATCCGTACACCATAACCCTTAATTCCTTTACTGTTCAAAAATTTATCTTTCCTTGCCTTAAAGACATTCAATGAGGTAGCCTCAACTCTTCACTGGGCAGGGAATTCCACGGATTCACAAGCCTTGTGAAGAAGTTCCTCCTCAACCCAGTCCTAAATCTGCTCCCTCTAATTTTGAGGCTATGCCCCCTAGTTCTAGTTTCAGCCACCAGTAGAAACAACTTCCCGGCTTCTATTTTATCTATTCCCTTCACAATCTTATATGTTTCTATTAGATCCCCTCTCATTCTTCTGAATTCCAATGAGTATAGCTTCTGTCTGCTAGTCTTTCCTCATAAGTCTACCCTCTCAACTCTGGAATCAACCTAGTGAATCACCTCTGCACTCCCTCGAATGCCAGTATATCATTTCTCAAATAAGGAGACCAAAATTGTACACAGTACTCTAGATGTGGAGTCAGCACCTTATACAGCTGCAACATAACCTCACTGTTTTTAAATTCCATTCCTCTAGCAATGAAGGACAAAATTCCATTTTCGTGATTTTTAAATATTTCCGAATCTTCAAATTTCCCACTAGTCTTTGTCACTTTGTATGCATTTTCTTTCAATTTGACACCCTTCTTCATTTCTTTAAATATCTAATCCTTCCTTATCATTGGTATATATGTTTGCTCAGCATTGTGAAAAATCATTTTGAATGTTCTCCACTGTTTCTCAATTGTCCCACTATGAAGTTTTTGCTCCCCATCTACCTTAGCCACTGCCTCCCTCATCCCATTTAGTCTCCTTTGTTTTAGCACCAGATACTGGTATTGGATTTTACCTTCTCATGCTCTGTTTGTATTTTAAGTTCAACCATACTGTGATCATTTCTTCCGAGGGGATCCCAATTGTAAGATCATTAGTCATTCAAATCTTATTACACAGAGGATAGCTTGCCCCTTACAGATTCTATTACATACTGTTCAAGGAATCTATCCAGATACATTCTATGAATTCCTCCTCAAGGCTGCCTTGACTGATCTGTTTGACCAATTAATATGTATTTTAAAATCCTCCACGATAATTGCTGTACCATTTTTACATGCATCAGTTATTTCTTTGTTGATTTCTTGCCCCATCATGATGTTATTATTTGGTGGCCTATAGACTACACCTATCAGTGATTTTTTTTCTCCTTACTATTTCTGATTTCTAGCTAAATAGATTCAACCTGTTTTTCCATAGAACCTATATGACCTCTCAACACTGCTCTGATGTCATCATTAAATATCAGAGCTACACTTCTCCCCTTACCTTCCTGTCGGTTCCTCCAAACACTCTGATACCCTTGGATATTTAACTCCCAGTCGTAACCGTCCTGCAACCAAGTCTCTGTAACGGCTACCTAATCATACTCATTCACAACGATTTCTGCCATCAACTCATCTACTTTATTTTAAATGCTACAAGCATTTAGTTAAGTGCCCTTAAGCTAGTTTTTGTACCTTCTTTTTAAATTCTAATACTTCCATTAATAACATCTGAGTTCTCCCCTTTAACTTTTTTCCTGATTTTTAATGTAGTTGGAACCTTTTCCCCACATTTTGTCCTTGCTCCCTCCTTCTTGGACTCCTTACTTAGGTTCCTATCCTCCTGGCATATTAGTTTAAACACTCCCCAACCATTCTAGCAAACAGTCCCCCTAGTACATTAGTTCCAGTTTTGCCCAGGCGTCACCCATCCAATTTGTATAGGTCCCACCTCCCCCAGAATCAATGTCCCAGGAATCTGAAACCCTTCCCCTAATATCATCTCTACAGCTATGTATTTATCTGATATAATCTGTCATTTCTACTCTATATACACACACATCCGCTCACAAACACATACTCCCTCACATAGATACACACACATCCTCTCACATACGTACACACACACATCCTCTCACATACGTACACACACACATCCTCTCACATACGTACACACACACACATCCTCTCACATACGTACACACACACATCCTCTCACATACGTACACACACACATACATACACCCATACTCTCACATACATACACACATCCATACTCTCACATACGTATCCACACACCCATACTCTCACATACGTATCCACACACTCTCACATAGACACATGTAGAGACACACACCCTCTCACATGCACACGCATGCATACGGATGCAGACACACACATGGAAACATACCCACCCTCTCATATACATGCACATGCAGACACACACAGACGTCTCACACACACACACATCATCTCACATACACACACTCACATACAGAAACACACATGTACATTTATTGTCTCACATAAACTCACACTCACCCTCTCACTCCCTCTCTCTCTCTGTTTTGCACATTTTCTCTCCTCCCGAAAACCTCCTTTACCATTAAACTCACTGCCACAAGTGTTTGCTGCTCTTCCAATCAGAATCTGTTTCCTTTGCACATTTGCTGCCAATAGGCTTACTGGTGGGAGAGAGGTACTGTCTGATTGGAGGAGCAGCCCTCTTCGACTTCACTTTGCTGTCTTACCAGCACTCTGAACAGTGGTTCTGGGGCCATATAACGAGGTTTAGTGGGTTGTATCCGGCCCATTGGCCATTGGTTGGACAAATCTGATTTAAATAGAATACGTGTCATGCTCTGTTTGATAGTGCTCCTTTGAAACACCTAAAGATGTTTCATTACATTACAGGCATATATCAACATAAGTTGAAATTATTGTTGCACCCTTCTTTCTTTCTGAGCCTAACTTTTCAGATCTTTCTGCCTCTCCTTTATAAAATGGGACATGCTCCAACTGAACTAGAATGGAACATTGTCCTAGCAGTAAGGGTAAATGGGGAAAAGATAGGGACAGGATTCTGGAAGAAATGAAAAATGCCTAAACATAAATGATATAGCAAAGAAGAACACAGATAGTTAAATATTAAAGTGAGAACATAAATGGACATAGAATAACAAACAGTCGTATAAGAGGATTGCATATAGGATAAACAGTACAGAAACAGGTAATTCAGCCCAACTAATTCATGTCAGTGTTATGTTCCATCAAAATATACAACCTCAAATTTATTTGTATTGAATTTCATTTGCCAATCATTTGCCTCTTCTGCGAGTTTATCCATGTCCTTCCTGTAATTTTGTCTCTTCCTTGGACACAGGTGAGGTCCCAGAGGACTGGAGAATAGCTAATGTTGTACCGTTGTTTAAAAAGGGTGGTAGGGATAACCCCGGAAATTATAGGCCGGTGAGTTTGATGTCAGTGGTAGGGAAGCTGTTGGAGGGGATTCTTAGGGATAGAATGTATAGGCACTTAGAGCGTTGCAATCTGATTAGGGATACGCAGCATGGATTTGTTAAGGGAAGGTCGTGCCTTACGAATCTGGTAGAATATTTTGAGGAGGTGACAAAAACGGCAGACGAAGGGCGAGCCGTTGATGTTGTCTATATGGATTTTAGTAAGGCGTTTGACAAAGTCCCCCATGGGAGGTTAGTCGAGAAGGTCAAGGCAAATGGGACAAAAGGACAGGTAGCTAGATGGATAAACAACTGGCTTGGTAATAGGAGACAGAGAGTAATAGTGGAAGGGTGTTTCTCTAGCTGGAGGTCGGTCACTAGTGGTGTGCCGCAGGGCTCGGTACTGGGACCTCTTCAATTTGTAATATATATAAATGACTTGGAAGAGGGAGTAAGTGGAGTGATCAGCAAGTTTGCAGACGATACAAAGATGGCTGGACTTGCGGATAGTGAGGAGCATTGTCAGGCGATGCAGCAGGACATAGATAGGCTGGTAGCTTGGACAGACAGATGGCAGATGGAATTCAATCCTGATAAATGTGAGGTGATGCATTTCGGGAGAAAGAATGTAGGGGGGAGGTATATGATAAAGGGTAGACCTATTAAGAGTATAGAAACGCAGAGGGATCTGGGGGTGCAGGTGAACAAGTCTCTGAAGGTGGCAGAGCAAGTGGAGAAGGTTGTGAAGAAAGCATATAGTATGCTAGCTTTATAGGAAGGGGTATAGAGTACAAGAGCTGGCCTTTAATGTTGCAGTTGTATAAAACGCTGGTTAGACCTCATTTGGAATATTGTGTCCAGTTCTGGTCGTCTTACTACTGGAAGGACGTGGAGACTCTGGAAAGAGTGCAGAGGAGGTTTACAGGATACTGCCTGGTATGGAAGGTCTGAGTTACGAGGAGATATTAGGCAAATTGGGACTGTTTCCCTTAGAAAGACGTAGACTTAGAGGAGATCTGATAGAGGTGTATAAGATTTTGAAGGGGATAGATAGAGTAAACAGGGCTAAGCTTTTTCCTAGGATGGACTCAAATAGCACAAGGGGTCACGGGCTTAGGGTGAGGGGGGTAAGGTATAATTTGGATGCTAGAGGGAGTTTTTCACACAGAGGGTGGTGAGGGTATGGAATGCGCTGCCAAGTAAAGTGGTGGAGGCAGGTACTCTGGAGTTATTTAAGAAATACTTAGATGGGCACATGAACAGAATGGGAGTGGAGGGGTATAGAAAACTGATTTAAAAATAGGGATCATGAGCCTTGGGAGTCCCTGGGAAGTGTGTAAATAGATGATGATATTGATGTACTTGTATTTATCCTACAGGTGCTTTGGTCCACCTTGTTGTCTAACGAGGGGCATACACGCGATGGGTCGTGAGAGGGCTGCTCTTGGACCTTTTTCGAGAGTATCCTAGTGCTTCACGTCGTTAGTGTATGCTTGACCTAGACCATCTGATGGGCAACACAACAGCTCAGTGACTATCGCTGTGCTGTGCAGATACATGGATTTGGGCCTGTGTCTGTGGGAGTTTGTGCATTCTCCCCGTGCTTGCATGGGTTTTCTCCAGGAGCTCCGGTTTCCTCCCACATCCCAAAGATGTGCTCTTAGGCTAATTGGCAAAACAAATTCTCCCTAAACTGTCTCAAATTTGGTTTTTAATCCATAGATCTATAAACATGGATAGAGATCGCGTGTAGAAGTGGCAACATCGAGGTGGCGGCGTGGGCTCGTTGGGCCGAAGGGCCTGTTTCCTGTGCTGTTTTGTTCTTTGTTCTTTGTTCTAATTTGTCGCAGTAATTCTCCGTCATCATTGGAAGCGAAGGTCCCTCAAAATCAAGAATGACATCCATCAGGCTTGTTGAGTGTTCAAATGAGTAACACAATGGATCAAAAGGTTGCTGCACTGTGGGGGTGTGTTGTTGTGCAGATGAGTGGAATTTGCAGCCCGGTATTGTCCTGCCTCTCCTTCCTCTACTGCCACCGTTCTGCCTTGCTGTTAAGTTGCTGAACCTGGGAACCATGGTAGACCAGGAGGAGCTATGTCCAGAGGTCCACAGTCTTTTCCTCCCAAGCAGTGTGGTGTTAGTGCTCTTGTATTTTAGAGCAGTCTTTAACGTAAGCTTACAAATCTTCCTTTGCCCCTTACCCCAGAACTTTGACTTTCCTCAGCATTGATTATTCCCCGCCCCCAATCCATCATTTGAGAATTTAGAAATTGTATTTTTGATTCCAAAGTTCAAATTACTATTGTAAAGCAATGGATCCAGCACTGACTCTTGTGGAACACCTTCTGCTACTGTAAAAAAATACTATTGCACCAATTTTTTACCTTTTGTCTTGAAGCCAGCTAACAATTCATTCTACCACTTGTTCCCTAACTTGTTCTTGACTCCAGAACTGTGGAAACTCAGCCACTGAGTATTTTCAAGACAGAGATTAAAAGATTTCTAGATTTTAAGCGAGAATAGTATGGGAATGGCATTGATGTAGAAGATTGACCTGGTTGAATGCAGGTCAATCAACCTGCTGAATAGTCTAAAAGAGAGAGAGGAAGGATGAAGAATTATTTTCTTATGGATTCTTTTTTCTTCTTCTCACAAGATTTCAGTGAAATGGCTCAGTGATGGGAATTACAATTCAACAAATACCAGCAGCTTAGTAAGTGCTCGTTTTAGTTACTTTAGCAATGATCTATTCAGCTGGCAACCAGACTCGACGTCAACCAACATGTATACATTCAGCTTTCCAATAAAAGCCATTTTTTCGTATTGAGAAGCAAAGCCCAAGGTGATTTCACCCTACCTTGATCATTACTAACCCAGATACACATGGGCTAATTCTGGCAGCCTCAACTAATATCAGTCCAGCAAGCATAGGCCAATGGTAGAAGTTGGGATCTAGCTATCTGAACTGCTCAGTGCCAGAGTAAATAATCCAGTTAAGCACTAAGCCATTAGATGAACATACATTTCAGTATTTGAATAAATAAAGTGATTTTTTTAAATTTCATTCAAGAGACATGGGTCTCGCTGGCTGATCAGCATTATTGCCCATCCCTAGTTGCCGTTGGCTTGCTTGGCCATTTTAGAGGGCAGTTAAGAGCCAACCACATTGCAGTGGGTCTGAAGTTACATGTGGGTCAGACCTGGTAAGGATGACAGATTTTCTTTCCTAAAGGACATTGGTGAACCAGATGGATTTTTCCAATAATTGACAATAGTTTCATGGTCATCAGTAGATTCTTAAAATTCTATATATATATTTTATTGAATTCAAATTCCACCATCTGCCATGGCAGAATTTGAAGTGGATCTCCAGAATATTTGCTAAATTCCTGGAATAATAGTCTAGTGAGGCCAACATGTGAGGCTGAGATTGATTCTAGTGAGGCTGAGATTAGAAACAGGAAAGGAGAGGTCATCCTGTTGGGAGTCTTTTATAGACCTCCTAAAAGTTCTAGAGAAGTTGAGGAAAGGATTGCAAAGTCAATTCTGGTCAGGAGTGAAAGTAATAGGGTAATTGTTATGGGGGACTTTAACTTTACTAATATTGATTGGAATAGCTATAGCTCTAGCTTGTTAGAGGGGTCAGTTTTTGTACAAAGTGTGCAGGAAGGTTTTTTGACTCAGTATGTAGATAGGCCAACTAGAAGTGAGGCTACATTGGATTTGGTGCTGGGCAATGAGCCAGACCAGGTGTTAGGCTTGGAAGTTGGTGAACATTTTGGTGATAGTGACCACAATTCGGTTACATTCACCTTAGTGATGGATAGGGATAGGCATGAAGCTGGGGGCAGTAGTTATAGCTGGGGGAATGGTAATTATGAGGCCATCAGGAGGGAATTAGGGTGCATAGGTTGGACTAGGAAACTACAGGGACTGGGAACATCTGAAATGTGGAGCTTATTCAAGGAGCAGCTGCTGCGAGTCCTTGATAAGTATGTCCCTGTCAGGCAAGGAGGAAATGGTCGAGTAAGAGAACCTTGGTGTACGAAAAAAGTTGATTTGCTGGTTAAAAGGAAAAAGGAGGCTTATGTCAGGATGAGGATTGAAGGCTCGGTTAGTGCAATGGATAGCTATAGATTAACCAGGAGGGAGCTAAAGAGTGAATTGAGGAGAGCTAAGAGAGGACACGAGAAGACTTTGGCTGATAGGATTAAGGAGAATCATATCTATTCTTAGATATGTTAAGAATAGAAGATTGGTTAGGACAAGATTAGGGCCAGTCATAGACAGCAGTGGGAAGTTGTGCGTGGAGCCTGAAGAGATTGGAGAGGCACTGAATAAATATTTCTCTTCGGTATTCACGCAGGGTGATGTAAATGTAGTTATGGAGAACACTGAGGTAAAGGGTAGCAAACTGGAAAGTATCGAAGTAGATAGGGAGGATGTGCTAGATACTCTCGAGGGTTTGAAGTTGGATAAGTCCCCTGGGCTGGACGGTATTTACCCTAGGATTCTCTGGGAGGCAAGAGAGGAGATTGCAGAGCCTCTGGCTCTGATCTTCAGATCGTTGTTGGTTACGGGTGTGGTTCCGGAGGACTGGAGGATAGCGAATGTGGTCCCATTGTTCAAGAAGGGGAAGAGAGACCTTCCAGGGAATTATAGGCCAGTGAGTCTTACTTCTG
Organism: Sphyrna mokarran; assembly: GCA_024679065.1. Taxonomy (NCBI): domain Eukaryota; kingdom Metazoa; phylum Chordata; class Chondrichthyes; order Carcharhiniformes; family Carcharhinidae; genus Sphyrna; species Sphyrna mokarran. The sequence continues at coordinate 45,349,400 of JAGIQG010000003.1, read as the reverse complement.
TTGTGGGCAAAGTATTGGAGAGAATTATTAGTGATAGGATTTATAGTTATTTAGAGAGAAATGAATTGATTGGGGATAGTCAGCATGGTTTTGTGAAGGGTAGGTCGTGCCTTACTAACCTCATTGAGTTTTTTGAAAAAGTGACTAAAGAGGTGGATGGGGGTAAGGCGGTTGATGTGGTATATATGGACTTTAGTAAGGCGTTTGATAAGGTGGCCCATGGAAGACTTCTGCAGAAAATGCAGATGTATGGGATAGAGGGTGATTTAGCTAATTGGATTAGGAATTGGCTAGCAGATAGAAGACAGAGGGTGGTGGTTGATGGGAGATATTCATCGTGGAGTTCGGTGACAAGTGGTGTACCTCAGGGGTCTGTTTTGGGGCCCCTGCTGTTTGTAATTTTTATAAATGATCTGGATGAGGGTATTGAAGGATGGATTAGTAAATTTGCAGATGACACTAAAGTCGGTGGAGTGATAGATAGTGAAGAGGGGTGTTATAGTTTGCAGAGGGACTTGGACAAGTTGCAGAGCTGGGCCGAGAGGTGGCAAATGGAGTTTAATGTGGAAAAGTGTGAGGTAATGCACTATGGCAGAAACAATAAATGTGTAGAGTATAGGGCTAATGGTAGGATTCTTAGTAGTCTTGATGAACAGAGGGATCTTGGTGTGTATGTGCATAGATCCCTGAAAGTAGGCAGTCAAGTCGAGAAGGTTGTTAAGAAGGCATATGGAGTCTTAGCTTTTATTGGTAGGGGGATTGAATTTCGGAGCCGCAACGTCATGTTGCAACTGTACAAAACTCTAGTGCGGCCGCACTTGGAGTATTGTGTGCAGTTCTGGTCCCCGCATTATAAGAAAGATGTGGAGGCATTGGAGAGGGTACAGAGGAGGTTTACCAGGATGTTGCCTGGTATGGAGGGCAGGTCTTATGTAGAGAGGCTGAGGGATTTGAGGTTGTTTTCGTTAGAAAGGAGGCGGCTAAGAGGGGACCTAATCGAAACATATAAGATGATTAGAGGTTTAGATAGGGTGGACAGTGATAGCCTTTTTCCTAGGATGGAGAAAGCTAGCACGAGGGACACAGCTTTAAATTAAGGGGTATGAGTTATAGGACGGATATCAGAGGTAGGTTCTTTACTCAAAGAGTGATTAGGGAGTGGAATGCCCTGCCTGCAGCTGTTGTAGATGCGCCAAGTTTGGTGGCGTTTAAGAGGTTAATTGATAAGTATATGGAAGAGAAGGGAATGGTTTAGTTTGGAGGGGCATTGCTTTTTATATTGGTCGGCGCAACATCGAAGGCCGAAGGGCCTGTTCTGTGCTGTAATGTTCTATGTTCTATGTTCTAACATCTTCTCTTTTCCTTTAAAAATGCTATTTGCAATTTAATGTCATTAAATCAAACTTGCATTGGAATTCCCCAGTATTGCACACCCACTACTGTTGGGTGGTATGATTGCACAATGATTAACACTGCTGCCTCATAGTGCTAGAAATCCAGATTTGATTCCCAGCTGGGCTTACTGTCTGTGCAGGGTCTGCATGTTCTCTCCATGTCTGTGTGGGTTTCATCCTGCTCCCATTTCTTCCCACAGTCTGAAAGACGTGCTAGTTAGGTGCTTTAGCCATGCTAAATTCTTCCTCAGTGTATTTGAACAGGCGCTGGAGTGTGGCAACTAGGGAATTTTCACAGTAACTTTATTGCAGTGTTAATGTAAGCCTACTTTTGATACTGGTAAATAAAATTTTGCTGTCAACAAGAATGGAGAATTTGGCATTTAGCCAAATCTCTATTCATAGCAGTGGGACCAGAGAATAGGAACTGCAGATAAGGTTAGAGAATTTTGACCTTACTATTCATTTAGCAGATTATGTACGTCTAACCCTGATACATCAGATTGATGTTAATGAAATGTTGCAAAGGACTACAGTGTTAGTGTTTACAATCATCTGCTAACACACTATTTTTAATTTCTGTTTGCATTCTGTTAATCAAATACAACGTAAAGAGTGTTGCTGTTACTCAAGTAACATTTTAAAAGTAAAGCATTGATTTAGGAAAATTTGGGCAACAACCATTAAGTCGCTGCAATTAGCAAGTAAACATGTCACCTAATGTTACTGGGAACATCTGTGGTATAATGTCATTTCCTTCCAGTACTGAATAACATATTATACTCAAGACGGTACAAATGACAAATTCAGTTGCAGCAAGCATGCTAGAGGGCAGATTTGCTCTATGTGTTTCTCTGAAGTGGAGATGCTGGCATTGGACTAGGGTAAACACAGTAAGAAATCTCACAACACCAGGTTAAAGTCCAACAGTTTATTTGATAGTAAACACCACAAGATTTCAGATTGCTGTTCCTTCGTCAGGTGAGTGGAGAGTTCTGATCAGAAACAGGACATATAAAAGCACACACAGTTTACGGAATACTGATTAGAATGTGAGTCTTTACAGCTAATAATAACATATTAGCTGTAAAGCATATTAGCTGAATAGCAGATTAGCTGTAACGACTTACATTCTGATCAGTATTCTGTAAACTGTGTGTACCTTTATATGCCCTGTTTCTGATCAGAACTCTCCACTCACCTGATGAAGGAACAGCATTCCAAAAGCTTGTGGCGTTTACCATCAAATAAACCTGTTGGACTTTAACCTGATGTTGTTAGACTTCTTACTGTGTTTCTCTGAAGTGCAGGTACGTTCACATAGAAATATATTACATTGAATTATATAGAATATTTGGCACAAAAATAAGCCTTTCAACCCAATCAGTCTATGCTAAGGTTCAACTGTTTCACTTGAGTTTCCTCCCACTCTCCATCATCTGATTATTAATGTAATCCCTTCACCCTTCCTTATTTGTTTAGCTATCCCATTGAAGCAAATATATTATTCACTTCAACCATTCCTTGTGTTAATGATTTCCATAATTTTGTGTGTCTCTAAGAAGTTTCTACAGAATTTCTTGTTTAATAATGTTAGAAGTAAGAGAGACTCAAAATCTATTTCAGCCTTAAAAATATTAAATAATGGAGCATCCACAAAGATTCTGGAGCAGACAATTCCAAAGATGCAGAATCCTCTGAGTAAATAATTTTTTCCTTATTCACTTTGAAATGATTGACCCCTTCTCCTAAGTCCTCTTATACAGCTCTCTATGTTCTGAATTCCCTAACCACGGGAAACAACTTTGCAGTGTCTATTCTCTCAAGTTCCTCGGAATCTTGTATGTGTCATTGAGGTCACCTTTCATTTGGCCCATTTACTCAACTTCTCATCAAAGGGAATCCTCTCAATCCTGGTGCCAATCTAGTGAACTTTTGCTGTACCACTTCCAATGCAAGTATGTCCTTCCTTAGATATGGAGATCAAAACTGCACACAGCACTCCAGGTGTGATCTTAACAAAGACCTTGCATTAAAAGCCAATATGCCATTTGCCTTCTTGATTGCTTACTAGACAAGCATGCTAACTTTATGTTCCTTCTATGAGTGTATTCATATCTCTCAGAACATCAATATTTATAAGTTCCATGCCTTTTAAAATATATTTCTGTTCTTTCTACCTTATAATTCCCCACATTATACTTTATCTGCCATTTGGATGTCCACTCATTTGATCTGTCCATATCATTTTGCAGCCCCCTTTGTCTTCCTCACAACTTGTATTTCAATGTAAGTTTGGACCGTCAGCAAACATAGACACATTCTGTCACTTCATTGAAACATTAATATAAATTGTAAATAGTGGAGACACCATCACTGATCTTTGTGGCATTCCATGAGTCACAGCCTGCCAACTTGAAAACACTTCATTTGTTTCTACATTCTGCTTGCAAATGATTAACCAATTCTCTATCCAAGCATAACATTAATCCAAATTCCATGAGTGTTGATCTTTCATTTTAATCTTTTGTGTTGCACCTTATCAAAAGCTTACTGGATACCTAGATTTACTACATCTATAACTCCCTTTTATCTATGCTACTAGGTACATCCTCAAAAAAGCTTTAATACATTTAGAATCATAGAATCCTTACAGTGCAGAAGGAGACCATTTGGCCCATCAATTTAACACCGACCATAACCCCATCGAGGCCCTATTCCCATAACCCCACTTATTTACCCTGCTAGTCTCTCTGACACTAAGGTCAATTTAGCACAGCCAATCAACCTAACCCACACATCTTTGGAAATACAATTGCTCTTCATAAATCTATGGTTACTCTGTCTGATCATACTATGTTTTTCTAAATTTCTAAGTATTGAGGCTTTCTTTATAATTGATTTCAGAATTTTCCACATCACTGATGTTAAACTAAATTGGCCTGTAATCCCTGCATGCTTTCTGCCTCCTTTCTTGAATACCAGTGTTACATGTATGACCTGCCAATCCACTGCAATCTTTCCAGAATCTAGAGAATATTAAGTTTTTTTGAATTATTGGTGGCTGTGTCATATTGATAGCTTTTAGTTTCATTCTTTTCCTCAGATGAAAACATTCTAACACTTCATTCATAGATACTCTAACAAAACCTTTGTAAGATCTCTTTTAGGTTACCTTAGGTTGTTGTGCCATCATTAAAGAAGACGTACTAAGCAAGCTATTAGAAATAAGGGCAGACTAGTCCCCAGGGCCTGATGGCACTCTTAAAAGAAGTGTTAGCAGAGATAATGGATATATTAGTTATAATATTTCAAAATTACATGGATTTTGGAAAGGTTCCATGGACTGGAAAAAGGCGAATATAATGTCTCTATTCAAAAAGGGAGGAAGACAGAAAGCAGGAAACTATATATCAGTTAGCTTAATGTCTGGTTTTGGGAAACTGTCGAAATTCATTATTAATGAAGCAATAATGGAACATTTGCAAAATCAAAATGTGATCCATCACAGTCTGCATGGTTTTATGAAGGGTAAATCAAGTTTGACTAATTTGCTGGAGTTCTTTGAAGATGTAACAAGCAAAGTAGATAATGGTAGTCCTGTAGATGTAATGTATTTGGACTTTCAGAAGGCATTTGATAAGGTGCCATACAAAAGGTTAATACACAAAGTAAGATCCCATGAAGTTGGGGGTAATACATTAGCTTGGATAGAGGAATGGCTGACCAACAAAAAACAGAGTATGGGGTTAAGTCAGTCTTGGTTGGCAAACTGTAACTAGTGAGGTGCCATGGGATTCTGTCCTAATATAGACATTTACAATCTATGTTAATGACTTAGATGGAAGGATAAAATGTAAGTTAGTCAAATTTGCAAATGACAATAAAATAAGTCGAAAAGCTAGTTACAATGAACAAATAAGAAATTTACAAATGGATAAAAATAAGTTAGGTGAATGGCCAAAATTTGGCAGATGGAATTTAAGTGGATAAATGTTAGGTTATCCATTTTGGAATAAAAAGGCAACTTATTATCTAAATGGAGAGAAACTTCGGAGTGCTTCAGTGCAAAGGATCTGGGTGTCTTTGTGCACAAGTCACAGGAGGTTGGCGTGCAGGTACAACAGGTAATAAGGAATTTAAATGCAATTTCGGCATTCATTGCTAATGGAATAATGTATAAAAATGGAGAAATAGAAAAGTGATATTTCAACTATATCGGACATTGATGAGACCATATCTGGAATACTGTGCACAGTTTTGGTCTCCTGACTTGAGGATGGATGTAAATGCATTTGAGGTGATTCAGAGAAATTTCACCAGATTTATTCTAGGGCTTGTCTTATGAAAAGCAATTGAGCAGTTTAGGCCCATACTCACTAGAATTTAGAAAACTGAGAGGAGAACTACTCTTCAGCAGACTAGATGTAGTGACGATGTTTATGCTTGTTGGACATTCTAGAACAATAGGCCATAATTTTAGGCTAAGGCATGGCAGATTTAAAACAGAAATGAGGAGGAATAATTTTCATTCAAAGCATTGTGAATCTATGGAATTGGCTACCCCAAAGTGCAGTGGACATCAAAACACTAAATAAATTTAAGAAGATAGATATGTTTTTAATTAGTAAAAGAATGAAGAGTTATGAGGAATGGACAGGATTCTGGAGATGAGGCTGAGATGAGGTCAGCTATGATTGTATTCAATAGCAAAGCAGGATCAAGGGTCTGAATTGCCTACTCCTGCTCTTAGTTCTCATTTTATGTTCTCAAACTTCTTTTCCAAGAAACAGCAAATCCAGAGTGCTCACCCTGTCCAAACGATATAATCACAAAGTTCATGCATTATCCTTCAAAATCTTTTCAGAAAGAAGGCACCCTCTCTAGTGCCTCTTAAAAACATGATTACTGGGAACAGCAGGCAGTACTCCCAGTACAGTCCAAACAGGAGTGGCATGGTGGCATAGTGATTAGCACTGCTATCTCACAACACTGAGGTTTTGAGACCTGGGACCCAGGGACCCAGGTTCAATCCCTGGCTTGGGTCACTGTCTGTTGGAGTTTGCATGTTCTCCCCGTATCTCCATGGGTTTCCTCTGGGTGCACTCATCTGTGAGTTTCCAGAGTCACAATGTAGCTTCCGCAAATGTCATGGGACTACTGACATGATTTTTGCTGCATGCCAACTTCAAAAGAAGTGTCAGAAGGAAAATTGCGAGCTCTACAGAACTTTTGTTAACCTTGTGAAAGCCTTCGATAGTGTAAGCCGACAAGGCCTGTGGGGGATCATGTCAAAGCTCGGCTGCCCCCCCACACCCCAAATTCATTCAGATGGTATGCCAGTTCCATGATGGCAGGATGGACAAGAGTACTGGATGGCAGATATCTTCTGAGGCATTCCCAGTCACCAAGGGCTGTGTGCTTTCACCCACACTTTCAGCATGATGTTTACTGCCATGCTGAATGATGGCTTCCAGGACAGTGTTGCTGGAATCAGCCTCAAGACAGAGAAGATGGGAAGCTTTTCAACCTGAGGAGACTTCAAGCTGTTACCAAAGTGAAAGAGACTGTTCTGAGAGATTTCCTCTTTGCCGATGACTACATCCTGTATGCTGGCTCAGAGCCAGAGATGAAAGTCAGCGTGGACAAATTTTCCATGGCTTGTGACAATTTTGGACTCACTATCAACATTAAAAAGACAAAAGTCATGCACATGCTGCTCCTCATGCACCAAACACAGAACTCATAATCACAATCAAAGGGCAGAAGCTATAGCTGTGAACTAGTTCACTTATCTTGGCAGCACCCTCTCTCAAGCAGTGACTATTGATACAGAATTTAACTGCAGAATAGCAAAAGTTCTGCTATTGGTAGACTGCACTCCACTACATGGAAACGTCGAGGAATCAGTCCAGCAACAAAACTGAAGGTCTACAGCGCCGTAGTACTCACTACCCTCCTGTATGCCTATGAAACGTGGACTGTGCATCGAAGGCATGCAAGACAGTTCTATATGATTTGTCTTCGCAGAATATTACGCATCCGATGGCAAGAAAAGTACCAGACACTGAAGTTCTCTCTAGAGCAAACCTACCATCAGTCCACACACTGCTGATGAGACTGCAGACCTGGTGAGCAGGTCATATCATCCAAATGTCAGACGAATGCATACCCAAGCAGCTCCTTTTTGGGGAACTCTGTGCTGGAAACCACTCCTATGAAGAGTAGAAGAAACATTTCAAAGACACACTCAAAGCCTCCCTGAAGTCACTTGACATTGACACGACTACCTGGGAAACCGCACTACCTTGCACTGCCTCATCCACAAAGACTGTCAAGCTCATGAAGCAAGGTGCATTGCTGAAGCCAACTTAAGCATGAGCTGTGCAAGTCCAGAGCCGCCAGCGCAGCAACTACAGTGTCCACATAAGTCTGTCCAATATGTGCCAGGACATTCCATACCTGAATTGGCCTGATCAGTCATCTTTGGACACACTGCAACCAGCCTCAAAATGATTAATGGTGTCAAGGTCCTCATCGATGATGATGGACTAACTTTGATCTGCATCACAACTTCTACAGGAGAGAAATTGGGTTTCCTTTGCAGCACTACACAAACTTGTAAGTATAGTTTTTTTTTATTTACTAGCGTAACAACTAGGCTAATGTTAATACTGCAACGAAGTTACTGTGAAAATCCACTAGTCGCCACACTCCAGTGCCTGTTCTGAGAATAAAGGAGAATTTAGGTATGGCCAAAAGCACCTAACTAGTATGTTTTTTGGACTGTAGGAAGAAACTGGAGAACCTGGAAGAAACTCACATATGGGAGAACATGGAAATTCTGCACAGACAGTGACCCAAGCAGGGATCGAACCTGGGTCCCTGGTGCTGTGAGGCAGCAGAGCTAACCACTTTGCCATATTTACCATTCAAAACTGCTCAGATGTTGAAGCAGTCTCTGCCAATCTGCAGCAAGACCTGGGCACTGTTCAGGTTTAGGGTGATATGCACCAAGCAACATTTGTGCCATACAAGTACCTGGAAGTGGCTGTCTCCAACAAAAGAGAATCTAACTAAATACCTTGATATTCACCACAATCCACCACAATCAACTCCTTTGGAGGTTTCCATTTACCAGAAGCAAAACTGGGAGAGCCATATAAATTGATTGGTTACAAGAGCAGGTCAGAGACTGGGAATTCTGTGCTGAGCGATTCACCTCCTGCCTCCCCAAAACCTGTACAAGGCACGTGTCAAAAGAGTGATGGAATATTCTCCACTTGCCTGGAGGAGCTCCAGAAACACCCATTGAGCATGTCAGCGTCAAGAACAAGTAACCTGCTGGTTTGGCACCCCTTTCACCCCAACTTAAACATTTAATATCCCCACCATTAAAACACGTTGGCAGCAGTGTCTACCATCTCTAAAATTCAACACACTAAGGCTCCTTTGAAGCATCTTCTAAACCTGTGACCCCTACCATCTAGAAGAACAAGAGCTGCAGACACATGGGAGCATTATGACCTGCAGATTCCCTTCCAAGCCACACCCTCTCCTGACTTGGAACCAAAGATAGAATTTTCCCAAGTCCCTGCAGATGGGTTCAACGGAGAGGGATAGAATTCACCAGGAGATCTAAAAGTCAATTTTATACCGGCATGAATTTACTGCAAGATTGTCCACTGGTGCTTGCCATGATAGAGCCAGAAACCCATTGGAGACCAGTGTAAAACTTATCTGTGTCCTGCTAATGGGATACAGTTGAAGGTCCATCCAACCATGCCCAATTCACCACAGTGGGAAACATGTTTGGAACAATATGCCATGCAGATGTTGGGATTTACCTGGGGCTACTTCTCAAGTTCAGGATGGAGGTTGCTGACAACCTTGAAGCCTGAGACATCATAGCAGTGAGTCGGGGCAGCATCTATTGATGGACCTTCCAGATTAGAACAGACCTGACTACACTAATCCAATTTTGTAGTGCTTAGTCCTGTAGGTTATGGCAGTGCAAGTGAATAAGTAAACACTTCTTAAATGTTACAAGCGTTTTTGTCTCAACCACTCTTTCAAGCAATGAATTTCAGAGTCCCACCATCAACCAGATGAAAATGTTTCTCTTTAACTCCCCTCTTCTACTTCTTACCTTAAATCTATGCCCCCTGGATATTCACCTCTGTGCTAAAATAGGTGCCTTCCTACACACCCTAACTATACCCTCATAACCTTATAAACTTTTATCAGGTTCTCAACCTCCTTAACCTTTGCTGCTTCAAGGAAAACAACATCAGTCTAACAAATTTTCCTCAAAGCTCAGCCCTTCTATCTCAAGCAATATCTTGGTGAATCTCCTCTGCACCCTCTCCAGTGCACGCAGTACTCCAATTGTGGCCTAACCAACATTATATGCAGTTTCAGCATGACATCCCTGCTCATGTGTTCTATGCTTCAGCATAAGTCATCCCTTATGACTTCTTAACCACTTGCGGAGAGGTAGGCAGAGGTCAGCGAGAAGAAGGGCAAGGGAGCAAGTTGTGTGGTGAGCCAAAGGGTCAGAAGCAGGATTGGTGGCAAATTGAAAGATTATGCAGCAGGAGAGGTAATAGTCCAGAAGTAAGTAGAAAGAGTTTGTATGTTTCTTATTAATTTTTTAATTTTCTTTATTTTAAAAGTTATTTCATTCACCAATATAGGAGTATAACAGTGTAAAGTATACCACCTTACACAGTATAATGTTTCAGTGATTTTTTTCTCCCTCATTAAAAGGTCCTACAGAACCTACCTACAATATTTACACTGGTTGTAATGGGAAAACCTGCTTTGCTTAAAGTTGCTTCATTTAAAGGTGTACTTTTCAGGAACAAGACAGAAACTTTAAGAGAAGATTTATTTATGTCACCTAACTGTATATGAAAACATTAGATCAGTCTAATGTCTTTAGATTAGATCAAAAACATAATCAAGGTGTTAGATTTTAAGCAGTGTCTGAAAGCAGAAAGAAATAGAGAAGGAATTTAAGATCCAGACAATTGGAAGCACGATTACCAATGGTGAAGTGAGCAAAGTTGCCGATGCTCATGAAGCCAGAGTTAGATTAATGCAGATACCTTGGAGAAATATGGAGCACAAGATGGCCATTTGAAAGAAAGGGTGAGATTTTCAGATAAAGAGTTAATACAGATCAGCAAGCACAGAGATGATCGAGGAACAGGACCTGATGCAAGGTTTTGGCTGAGGATAGAATATGGGAGACCTGCCAAGAATATATAGTAATAGTCAATTGTAGAGTGCAAAAGGCATGAATGAGGGTTTTCAGAAACAGATGAGGTGAGAAATGGGCAAAGTCGGTCACTAGTATGGAGCTGATAAAAGGAGTCTTTGTGATGGCATGAATATGGATTAATTAACTTCAATTCAAACAAAGAAACATTCTGATCTTCTGAATTAAGTCTATATATACATATGTGTATGTAGACGATGTAGATTTTATCACATGCAAGTGTCTGAGTCCTTAAGTGCTTAATGTTATGTTGACAAGAGGTTAACACATTGTACTATATAGTATCCTTGTAACCAAAGCGTAAAGTAACTTTGTATCTTTTGTCCTGTATTGTCTTCTCTTTCTTCCTCTATGTACTTAATACTATGATTTAAAAACTAGTTACTTAAAATTTGATGTTTTTTCCAAAAAGAATACGTTTTTCATTTAATTCCATCTTTCTCCACTGCATGGCACTATTTCCTCAATAAATTGGCAGCCAGAAGTAATGCTGCCACACTCTGTCAATCTTGCTCCAAAACTTGGAAACTCAGAAAAAATAAGGATTCTCAGGGCCCATTAGTTGCTAGCGAGAATGGCGATGACCTGGAGAATCAGGTATCAGGCAAGAAAGCACCCAGCCCACACTGCCGGCCTGGCTTGTGTTCCCATCCATAGTTGCAGGAACCCAATAAATATTCAAATTCATTACTTTACATATTATTTGCAAGCTTGTAACCTTATGCAATTCCCTCCCACTATTCACCTGCCTCCCCATTGGATCTGCACCAGGCGGACTTTCATACACGTCCTCAAAAGTGAAGACCTGGCACATTTTCATAACATTAGGGGCAGCACGGTGACACAGTGTTAGCATTGCTGCCTCACAGTTGCAGGGTCCCAGGTTCAATTCCAGCCTCGGATCATTGCCTGTGTGAAGTTTGCACATTCTCCCCATGTCTGCGTGAGTTTCCTCTGGGTCGTCCAGTTTCCTCCCATGGTCCAAAGATGTGTGTGTTAGGTTGATTGCCCATTCTAAATTGATCCTAGTGTCAGGGGGATTAACAGGGTACATGTGCCCTGGCCCTATGAGAATAGGGCCTGGGTGGGATTGTGCTCAGTAAAGACTCGATGGGCCGATTGGCCTAATTCTGTACTATTAGGATTCAATAATTCTATTTCCTTTCTAGGTCTGCCATTTTCTGGAACGATTTGATATCTGGTGCCTCCTGAAAAGTTAAGCTGTGAGTAATGGCAAATATAGACAGTCCACAAGCGATCAGAAGAATGACCTGTTGCTTTTCATCTGTAATAATGTCGTAAGTCCTAAAAAAGTAACATATGTGTTTCACATATTGGGCCTAGTTCTGCACAGTAGGGTTTATCAGCTGAAAATGGCTTATCACAGGCAAAGCCAGTTATCAGCAAACAAATTCCTTAGGATCGTTCTTTTGCATCGTTGTTACTGAAATAACTCCCCTGAAGTTGGTGTCTCTCCACCAAATTCCCTTTATTTACAAACTCAATTCCACTCCTAAGAGTACTTGAGATACCAAGTCAGAATCTGGAGTGTTAGTAGCTTTGACATATATAGGTGAGATTCCTGATTGGGCAGGCAATCATTGCCAATCTTTCTGGGCATTAATTACCTCAATCAAGGAGGTCATAATCCAAGAGACCAACCTCAATGTCATAGGCCTCGTGAAGATCATTGCAATATCTTTGATCGATATCAATTTCAACATACTGTGGTCTGAAAAAGACCTCCATTGATAGCTCAGTGGATTTCTATTTGTGTCTCATTCATTTATTTACACTTCCCTTAATGCTTGAATGCATCTCAAATGATCTGAACCACAATGTTTACATTGTAAATGCTAAGTCTGATTGACAACATATGTTTCTTCAGGAGGAGTAAGTGACTTAACTTCCACTTTTACACTTTTGAGCAGGGGAGGTCTTAGGGGAGAGGGAACAGGGGACTGAGAGTAGAGGCTGGGTCACGCCTACATGGTATTGAGGTGGTGGTAGGAAGAATGCCTTATTGGTGAGGGTTGTGGTGTGCTTGTGTTCAGTCTATGGGGCAACATTTCATTTTTTAAGGGCAGTGGGACCTGTCTCCAAGCACAGAGATCAGGGCCTGCTTTAAAAATAGTGCCCTGATATTGGGGCTGGTTGGGAGGTTTCTCAAAATGAGCTCATTAGCATCTTTCATTTGAGAGAGTCCCACCTTACAGACACTGCCAGTTTCAGCAAGAAAGTTTGCTGTTTTCTCCCTGATGTGGGCACTTAGTCCCAATTCAGGAGAATCATGGCCAAGAACAATTAAGAGTGACTCATCCATCAGAATTTTAAAATGGTTGTGAGCATCCAAAGAATCATACATGTACAGAAGAGGGGCTTCCCACTCAAGAAGCCACAACAACTACTCCCATTTATGTAGAACCTATAAGGTACTTATATTCCTCAAAGCAAGAGCACAATCAGACAAAAATTGAGCCAAAGAAATGAAGGTGACCAAAAACTTGGTTAGAAGAATAGATTTGATGGCAAGTCTTCAAGGGGGAGATAGAAATGTGATGAAGATTAGATATGGGATTTTAAACTTGAGGTCAGCTGAAGGCACAAAGCCAATGATAGAGCTAAGGAAATGGGGGATGCATAAAAAGCCAGAATTGCAGCAACGTAAGAACTCATGGAAGACTGCAGAGTTGACGGAGGATCCAGAAAGTTGCAAAGGCAATTTAGCCAAGCTTTGTATTTACGGCTAGGAGAGAATTCTGTTTGGCTTGTATGCATGCATTCCATTTTGTGTGCACTGTTTTCCAGAGCTGGCATTAGAATACTGGACTTCCATGAATCTCCTCTAGCAGATCAGAGAAAACTCTGCACAGGAGCAGGGGAGAACTAATTGCAGCGAGTTCACAATTCTGCATTATAATGTCAGAGGCAGAACAACCATCCATCTATTAAAAAGAAAATAACAAATTAAGGTAGGGCCAGGCAGTAGAGACTTCTGAAGAAAGGATTTCCTGCTACTCACCGTCAATCTGGATTTGGGATTTTCAGTGGTAACCAGAATTTGGAAAGAGGTAGGACCTGACACCTTTAGATACCTTCATATAATAGACTTTCTAGAGCACACATGGGTATATCTTTGGGGGGGGTGGGGGGGGGGGGGGGGGTGGTGGGGGGCTTCAGGGAAATTCTCATATTCATCTGTTATGTTCCAAATTGGTGTTACTACTGGATAAATCAGATCCAGGAATGAAACCTGGCTTGCTAGATCCTAACAAATTTTTAGAAACCATATGAAGTTACTGAACAAATTCACAGGAGTCTGTTTGAGACACAAAGAATAAAATATTTTATTAAAACAAGAAAATTAACTATATTACACCAAACAAAGAGGTTGGGAAGCTCTTAACACAAGAAAATGATTCAGATTACACTATTTATTTACTGCAGCAATATATTTACAAACATATATAAATGTAGACAGATAATTTTTAATATTATGTTCTAATGATCAGGTATAGAACTGCAGCCACTAATCTTTGCAATGTTCTATTTTTGTATTTTATTTTGGCTTTGCTCTTGATTTTAAAAGTGTACTTAATATTTTAAATTAATTTCTAAACCTTGTGTGATTGTGCTTTGATCAAGTAAAACATAATTAATCAATAACAATCAGTAGTGATGTGTTTTCCTGATACTTTGTTTTCCATATTGACCATTCACAGCTGATGCATGATTTGATTTGACTTATTATTGCCACATGTATTAGTATACAGTATTGAGTTAGAGGGGAATTTGGCCACACAAACATAGATGTTTAAGGAGTACAGTAGGAGGCAGAGAACACAATCTTGTGGGGCACTGGTGTTGAGGATAATCGTGGAGAAGATATTGTTGTCTATTCTTACTGATTGTAGTCTATGAGTTAAGAATTTCAGGGTCCAATCACAGAGGAAGGAGCCAAGGCCCATGCCACAAAGCTTGGAGATGAGTTTTGTAGGAATAACAGTGTTGAAAGCTCAGCTGTAGTCAATATATAGGAGTCTGACAGAGGCGTCCTTGTTATCTAGGTATTCCAGGGTTGAGTGTAGGACCAGGGAGATGGCATCTGCCGTGGATCTATTGCAGCAATAAATGAAATGTAGCAGATCCTGAAAATCTAGGAGGCCAAAATTGATTTGTGTTATAACTAACTTCTCAAAGCACTTCATAATGATAGACGTCAGGGCCACTGGCCAATAATCATTAAGGCATGTTGTCTGGCCTTTCTTTGGTACCAGGATGATGGTTGTCTTCTTGAAGCAAATAGGGATTTCAGATTGGTGTAAAGACAGGTTAAAGATGCCTGCAAATACCCGCCAGGATCCACACAGGATCAGAGAGCATAGAAAGCATTCTTTCTGGTTGTATCACAGCTTGGTATGCTTCCTGCTCTGCCCAAAACCGCAAGAAACTACAAAAGGTCGTGAATGTAGCTCAATTCATCATGCAAACCAGTTTCCCATCCATTGACTCTGTCTACAATTCCCGCTGCCTCAGCAAAGCAGCCAGCATAATTAAGGACCCCATGTACCCTGGAAACTCTCTCTTCCATCTTCT
Organism: Sphyrna mokarran; assembly: GCA_024679065.1. Classification (NCBI taxonomy): domain Eukaryota; kingdom Metazoa; phylum Chordata; class Chondrichthyes; order Carcharhiniformes; family Carcharhinidae; genus Sphyrna; species Sphyrna mokarran. Next base: position 45,334,127 of record JAGIQG010000003.1, on the reverse strand, counting down.
TCTGTTTGGAAAAAGGTATAAAAGCTGAGGTCACGTGCCAACCGACACAAGAACAGCTTCTTCCCTGTTCCATCAGATTTTTGAATGGACCTACCTTGCATTAAGTTGATCTTTTTCTACATCCTAGCTATAACTGTTATACTACATTCTGCACTCCCATTTCCTTCTCTATGAACATTATGCTTTGTCTATATAGTGCGCACGAAACAATACTTTTCACTGTAAGTTAAGACTTGTGACAATAATAAATCAAATCAAATCAATTCAAAATCAAATAAAGGATTTGAGTGCTCTTCTGGGTACCCCATCTGGGCCAGTCACCTTCTATAGGTTGAATTTCGAGAAAGCTGATCTGATGTTTCCAATGGTGATCTCAGATATAGGTTCGACCGAGGTTCCTGGATGGAGGACATGCTCTCAGTGACCTGTTGCTCAAAATGGATGTAGAATGTCATTGGGGAGGGATGCATTGGAACCTGCAATTTTACATGCCTTCATCTGTAACCTGTTATGTCTTGCAGATCTTGCCATCATTGGTGGAAGTCTGTGTGGCTAGCTTGGGACTCTAGCTTGATCTATTACTATCTTTTGGCATCTTTGATGGCTCTCTGTAGATCATATCTAGATTTCTTGTATAGATCAAGGTCGCCTGGCTTGAATGCCTCAGATCTGCACTTCAGCAAACAGTGAATATCTCTGTTCATCCACGATTGTGGTTGGAAAACACACTGATTTGCTTTTTTAGCACACAGTCTTCTACACATTTGCTAATGAAGTCAGTTACTGTAGAGGAGTACTCGTTCAGGTTGTTTGCTGAAATTTTAAATATTGACCAGTCCATTGGCTTGAAGCAGCTCCCTAGATCATCCGATTCCTCAGATCATCATTGTACAACAATGTTTAATGGATTCTTCAATTTCAGCTTTGCTTGTAAGCTGGGAGTAGGAACACAGTCTTGTGATCTGATTTGCCAAGGTGTGAATGGGCAATAGTTTGATCCATATTTGTGTTCTGTTTCTACATTGGACTACTAAAATCAAAATTGTTTTCTTTTATTTATTGTAAGACATTTTTTACTGCACTCAGTTGACCAGGATAATGAATAGCCTTGCACGGAGTGGGCAGCTGTCGTGTAGAATCAGGAGATGGAGTTTGATTGATGAACATACAACTCGACTGATGGCAGATGGGAAACAACATCAAAAGATGCATAAACAACTTGAAAATTGTAAAGTCTATAAAACCTTGCAGTGATTGTGAAGAGAATTAATAAGGATTCATGTATTTCCAAGCTCATTATTTTAAGAAAGTCTGAGTGAAAGCTTGAAAGGATGTAACGGAGCCAGGAATTTGGCTTAAAGGGACACTATGTCCAGGATTCACTGTTGAAATTGCAATAGTGGATGGGCAACTGACTAAGGTGCCTACCTGTGTCAGCTTTTTTGAAGATGTGGTGACATAGTGAACAGTGTCACAAGTTATCTAGGATTGCAATGGGATCTTGATCAATTGGGCTAGTGGGCTAATGAATGGCAGATGGAGTTTAATTTAGGTAAATGCGAGGTGATATATTCCGATGGATTGAACCAGGGCAAGACTTATTCAGTTTATGGAAAGATGTTGGGGAGAATTATAGAACAAAGAAACCTCCTTGAAAATGGAGCCACGGGTGGACAGGGTGGTGAACAGTTGGCATGCCTGGCTTCTTTGGTCAGAACATTGAATGCAGGAGTTGGGAAGTTTTATTGAAGTTATACAAGACATTGCTAAGGGAACACTTGGAATATTGATCAGCCTACCAAAGGAAGGATATTATTAAACCAGAAAGCCCGTAAAAAGACTTACTCGGATGCTACCGGACTTGATGGCTTGAGTTATAGAGAGAAGTTGGATAGACCAGGACGTTTTTCCCTGGAGTATAGGAAGTTTAAGGGTAATCTTACTGAGGTATATAAAATAATGAGGAGTGTAGATAGGTTAGATCGTCAACAACTTTTCCCAAAGGTAGGGAAGTCTAAGACAAGAGAGCATAGGTTTATAGTGAAAGTAGAGAGGTACCAAAGGATGCAGGGAGCAATTTTTTGACACAGGTGGTAGTGAGGGTCTAGTGAGCTGCCAGAGGTAATAGTAGAGAATTTTGTCTTTTAAGAAGCATTTAGAAGGTAAGATTTGTATCGAGAGCTATCGGCCAAATGTGGACACTTAGGGCTAGCTTAATGGTTTAAAACTGGGCGGCATGGACAGGTTGGGTCAAAGGGTCTGTTTCCATGCTAAACTTCTATTACTCTTATATACAAACGAAAAGGAATTTTACTAATGTTCACACACATGCACTTTCCAAAATGCGCCACTAGATGACAATCAAGAATAAGAATCCTGGCTGATTTTATTTTCTCTTCCGAAAACGATATTCTTACTGCAAATCATAGATCTATCAAAGACACTCTTGGTGAGTATCAAATTTGGTCAGTATATTCATCTAGCAATTCACTTATTGGACTATATAGTTACATGTAGTATACAACATATTGTCAATGTAGCCAGCAGGTTTGCTCAGTGTTACTTTTGCCACAACTTGAATTTATGTTCCTAATATCATGTAAAAATATATGTCCAATTCCAACATATATCTTACATATGCACACTAACACATACTAGTACATCAATTGGAGAACCCAGAACTCGTCTCTGCAGTTTCAGGAAAATAGATGAGCCATTTTGGACTGAAACAAAACATATTTTTCCCTCTGATGTTTTTGAACTTTTGGCATTCTCTACCTCCAGAGAATTGTGTTTTGCTCAGTTATTGAGGACACTAAAGGTTGAGTTCGATCATTTTTGAACTCTAAGGGATATGATAGTCAAGCAGAAAAGTGAGGTTGACATCAAAGATCAGCCATGGGCTTTATGACGTACTGCTGCTCCTATTTCTGATGTTCTTATGTTCTTAACCCTTAATATCCCTGACCTAACAAATATCTATTAATCTAATTTTAGACATTTTCAATTGACCGAGTCTTAACAGCTTTTTAGTACACAAAATTCCACATTTCTAGTACTCTTATGACATCATCCCTGAACGACCTAATTCTAATTTTAACATTTTGTCCATGTTGCTTTGTTTAGGACTCCCCCATCAGGAGGAAGATTTCCTGTCTATTGGTATAACCAGCTAAGGAAGGATGCAAGGATTACAGTCTTTGAATCACTCCTTAGTTGACTGCGAAAGAGTTATATTTCATAATTTGCCAATTCAGTGCATGCACTCAACTATTTACCTGCTAATTGCAAATAACTCAGTCCGACAAGTTTTCTTGAGTTTAATCATGTAAGGACTTGGTTTTTACTGTGTTAAAAACCCACTCAGGTAATGTTATTAAAAAAGATTATATATCCTGACTGATGCACATGCACGTATGCACATGCACACAGGCAAAAAAATGCAAGTTACAAGTAGAAGCTGTAAATTTTTGGCCAAATCCAAATTCAGCAAGAAAAGGCGAATATGTGTACAGTTCACTGTTTGCAAGTTCTTCAATGTTGTTCATGGCTGAGAGAGTTCTTAAACTGCAGTCCTTCATTTTTTCCTACCATTGAATTTGAGATTTTTTAGTATTTCTTTGACTGCTGCCCATACATGATATAATCAAAACCAGGGTCCAAGTTAGTTGAGAAAGAGAAAAAGAAAGAGGCAGGCAACCAGATTTTTTTGCTGCCTTCAGATATTCATTCACATATCCCACCAAAGCAAACAAGATTTTTGTAATAAAAGGCATTTCAAAATAGTGATCTGATCACATGACTGCTTCCATAATAATTGTTTCAACTGTTAAATTGTCTTTTCTTTTAAAATTCCATACGAAGCCCAGCAAATGAAATTGAAATTTAATATTTGACATCAACACATCACTCTACCATTATCTACCCTATCTTAATCATCTTTAAAAGATGTTCACTGATGATTGCACAATGTTCAGCACCATTCGTGACTCCTCAGTTATTGAAGCAGTCCATATTCAAATGCAACAAGATCTGGACAATATGCAGGCTTAGGCTGACAAATGGCAAGTAACATTCGCACCATATAAATACCAAGTAATGACCATCATCAATAAGAGATATTCTAACCACCGCCCCTTGACATTCAATAGTGTAATCATCTCTGAATCCCCGACTGTCAACATCCTTGTGGCTACCATTGACCAGAAACTCAACTGGACTCACCACATAAACACAGTGGCTACAAGAACAGATCAGAGGCTAGGAATACAGCAGCGACTAACTCACCTCCTGACACCCCAAACCAATCCATCATCTACAAGGTACAGGTCAGGAGTGTGATAGAATATTCTCCACTTGCCTGGATGAATGCAGTCCAACAATACTCAAGAAGTTTGACTCCATTCAGGACAAAGCAACCCGCTTGTTTCACACCATGTTCTACAATTCCTCCACCACCGATGCTCAGTAGCTGCAGTGTGTACCATTTATAAGGTGCACTACAGAAATTCACCAAAGATCCTTAGACAGCACCTTCCAAACCTATGACCACTTTCATCTAGAAGGATAAGGGCAGCGGATAAATGGGAACCACACCACCTACAAGTTCCCCTCTAAGACACTCATCACCCTGACTTGGAAATGTATCACCATCTCCTTGCAGTCGCTGGTCAAAATCCTGGAATTCCCTCCCTAACGGCACTGTGGGTCAATTCAGAGAACATGGACTGCAGTGATTCAAGAAGGCAGCTCGTCACCATCTTCTCAAGTACAACTAGGGATGGGCATTAAATGCTGGCCAGCCAGCAACGCCCATGCCCACAAATGAATAAAAAAAAACCTCAATTAAATGACCTTTTAATATTTTACACAAAAGGGAATACAAATTTAGTCTTATCCCCCATCCTTATATTTTACCTTTTTAGTCTCATTTTCATGTATCAGTTTTGCATCCTCGTATCCTTTCTGGTAGACGGCTGAATTTTCAGGTCCCATTGCGGATGGAAGGCATACAAGTTAACATCAACAGCTAGCATGCCAATTGTCCAGTTCCATCCCACCTCCAGGTTATTTTTTTGGAAGCGGAATGAGAGCGCGGGATACTTACATCTGCCTGCAAGTTTGTTAAAAGGCCATTGTTGGAAGCCAATTGAAAATTTCCAGTCAACCTCTAGGTTCCAGGAAGTTTGAGGAATAGTGTAGCTGCCTGGAAACAACTTCTGGATGGCAAAGCAATTTGTGGTGCTGGGCGATAGTGGTAGGCAAGTCCAGCCAGCCTTAGAGATCTTCGTGCCTGCCAGCATTTAATGTCCATCCCTGGTTGCCTGAGGACAGTTGAGTGTCAACTACATTGTTGTGGCTCTGGAATTATATGTAGGTCAGAACAGGTCAGGACAGCAGATTTCTTTCCCTAAAGGACATTAGTGGACCAGATGGATTTTTCCCGCAATCGACAATGGTTCACCGAAAAGGTAGCCTATTTTGACAGTGCTGAGATTTCCTATTGGCCTTCCAGTTTCAAGTACCCACCCAACCTATCTCCATCTTTAATTGAATGGCAAACCTGCTGTCTGGCCATTAATGGAAAATCATAGCCAGGAAACTGTTCCCAATGCAGTCTGACACCCTTTGGTCCGTGACAGCAGAGTTCTGAAGGTCTTGGAGGAAATTTTTTCCTTGGTAACTAAAATTGTTATTCTAAATAGGGTCTAAACCCAGAGTTTTATACATTAATATCTGACAGAGACAATGCTTGGTGGTATTATCGCTGGACGACTAACCCAAAAACTCAGCTAATGTTTTGGGGATCCAGGTTCAAATCCCACCACGGTGGATGGTGGAATTTGAATTCAGTAAAAAAAATCTGGAATTAAGAATCTACAGGTGACCATGAAACCATTGTCAACTGTGTGGAAAAACCCATCTGATTCACTAATGTCCTTTAGGGAAGGAAATCTGCTGTCCTTACCTGTTCTGACCTACATGTGACTCCAGAGCCACAGCAATATAGTTGATGCTCAGCTGTCCTCAGGCAATCAGGGATTGGCGATAAATGCTGGTCAGCTAACAATACCCATGTCCCACAAATTAATAAAATAAAACTGCAATGTAGTCCTTTATATTCCAGACCCTTTGAGGTAAACATTCCATTAACGTTCTTTAATTATTTTTGTACTTGTCAATTAACTGCTTTATGTACATGTACCCCTAAATCTCTCTTCCCTAACTATTTCCACTTCTCACCATTTCTAGCTTATCATTTTCCAGTCTAAAAGGAATGACCTCACACATCCTCCACATTGCATAGTTTTGACAACTCACTTAATTTATCATATCACTTAATATTATTTAGTGAATTAAACTGATAATTTAACTTTTTCTTTGCTTAAGACCTTCCCCATTTTTTCTGGTGCCCTTTTCTTCTGAGAGCATTCTATTAGAAAGAATTATATGAAGCACTGTTTTCTTTGCTGGCATATGATTAAATAGGAACAAGCACTTTGTCGAGGTATATACTTTTCTATTGCAAACCCAGATAATATGCATCAGTTGCCCAACTTCACACAAAGCTACATCAAATCCTAGTATTTAACAATATTCATATTTGTACACCTTGCAGCATGGGGTACTGAATAGTGATCTGAAACTGGAACTCAGATGCTACTGAAGACAACTATATCATCTCTGCTTCTTTTGCATAAATTGCTACTGCATTGCCAGCACAGGTCATAATTCTCTTGGAGCATGAACAGTATTTTTAATCTGATAAATAAATGTGAAATTCTTTGCAAAAGTGAACCTTCACAATTATTATTGCATGTAGCTGAAACAGTGTTGCTACAGTCACATATTTGGCAAGTCAACAATTTCTACTGGTCAACATTGCTTTATATCAGTCTGTAATATAACTGCACACAATACATCCTATTCCATTATTATAAAACATAAAATTCATTAACTCAAATTACATGCAGTGGAAAGACTACATATCCCATTTGATACTTGGCTCAACTGATTAAATCAGATATGTATGGGTTCAATTCCCAGTCCATGAGTTGAACACATTTGGTTTGATACCTTGTGTACAGAAAATGTTGGAAATGCTTCAGCCTTTTTGATTTTGAGTTTCTGAGCCATATCCTCTTACTACAAGATCTCATATCCACTTCTGTAACATTGCCACATTGGCTTTACATGGGCATATGATCATCTTTAATTTCATTAGCTGGTCAAATATATTGAACTGCTTTAAAAGAATTTTTAAAAATAAAACAAAGACGTTGATTAAAGTTGGCTGCCATAAGTCACTTGGCATCTGGTATTACAAGTTGATCAGTTTCAGAATGTTTCCATTGTGAATTACAATTAAGACATTTTCCTATGGAATTTCACACACTCCGACATCAAGAATTACTTCAAAAGTAAAACTGAAACTGTACTGGACCTCACAAGTTGCATTACTATGAAGATATTGTGCAAGCAGAGACAGAGGCAGAAATTTTCCTGCCTTTCTGTTGGCAGGATCTTCCTATCCAATCGATAACCAATCGTGAGCTGCTTTTACTACCAATAAACATGCTACAGGAAGCAGAAAATTTTAGCCAAAATATTAACTGGGAAAATGATTATTTAGAAGGTGTTCTTCTTATATCATCATAACAAATCAGGTGACATGAGAGAATTTAATGGTCTCAGCCATAAAACAATAATCACAGTCTGTCCAGATGTGAGCTAATCAATTATCTTCAGAAATCACTATGGGGAGAAAGGTCATATGATTAGAATAATCATGTTGAAATGTATTTTATTAACACCCAAGCTGCTAAAATAAAATAAATCTGCCAGTGGACCAGTAATATTATCTCTTTCCCCCTCTCTCTCTTAAGCTGAAGACTCTATTTTCATTATAGTTTGGAATCCAGCTTGGAGATCGAAAATGTCCATTGAAAAGAAGATACAATATAATCAACTATTGTAAATGGCAAACTGTATTTAAGAACAGTAAGACTGTATCCTAAAACTAAACTTTACATTCAGCTTCAACTCAACGGAAATTTCGAGACCACCAAGGAAAGATTTTGATACAGCCATGGATGCTAGCAAAAGCCTCATAAACAATGAATTGTCTATTTTTTTTTCTTGCTTTCTATCATTCAACCTCAAATTTGGCCAAAGAGCAACTTCGTTGCAAGAACTTGTAATTTTGCATGCTTATGTGTATATTGCAAAGATAAAGGCATGGATTTTAGTCCAATAAAAAATCATTTTCCTTTGTGTTTTAAACTAAAGAACATCTGCCAGAATGATGGTTTTGCAAACAACAGAAACATGGTTAAACACAGATATTTAATTCATACCTCATAAATTACAAAAGAAAACCTGCTACAGTTAGACCTGAAGTGGTAGAAAAGTGAAGTAAATTTTATCACTCCTCATATGATCATAATATTATGTCACAACTTATTTTGCGACTAAAATCTTCCTGGCGTGTCTATTCTAATACCTTCCCAGTTGGCCTCATGTCTTCTGTTCTCCTTAAACATAAATTCATTCAAAACTTTACTTCCGCTATCCCAACCCATACCAAGTCCCATCCATCAATATCAGCACTGTGCCACTGACTGACATTGCATCCCATTCCACCAGCATTTAATTTTGAAATTCTCTTCTGCCTCTAATCATCAAATGCTTCATTTCTCCCTAACTCAGTAACTTCCTCCATTACCTCAGTTCTCCCTATCTCTAAAACCTCCCTGTCGTAGAACCATTCAAGAACTGCACATTCCTCAAATGTCTCCCTTCACTCTATTATTGATAGCCTCACCTTCAGACATTTAAGTCCAAGGTTCTGAAATAACTTTCTTAAACCTCTTTGTCCCTCCACCTATCTTTGCTTTCAAGGTGCTCTTTATGCCACCTCTTTTCACAAGCTTTTCAGCATCCATTCTGATAACTCCTGCTTTGGCTTAGTGTCATTTTTTTTTAATTCTATTTCGTTTCTATGAAGTACCATAAGATATTTTCCCACATGGTTGTACCATTTGAATTGTTGACCTTGATATTTCAGATGAGTCATTAAATTGTGATCCCGTATATCTATTCAGGTGAAAGGCACATTTTGAGGTCATGTTCTTCCATTGTTATCACCAACATTGATCCCTCAACCTACACAAGCAAATCATTTATCTCATTGTTTTGATAGCGTGATATGTAAAAATATCACAGCTGCAGTACAGATTCGAAATCTGTAAAGCACTTTGCGATATCTGAGGTCAAGAAAAGCAATATTTAAGTGCAAGTTATCTTCTGCCCTGCATTAACATGAATTCATCCAAACTTTTATTTCCTATATGCCAAAACACACTAAGTCCCATCCACCCTTATCACCTCTGTGTTTCATGACATACAATGCATCCATTTCACCAACATTCTGATTTTGAAATTCTCTTCTTCCTTTACTCATCAACCACTTCACTCCTATTCTGTTCTTTTCTTTACAATTAGCCAATCTCTAAATTGAATGCAAACCAGCCAAGTTCAGGCATAAACCTATGGCTTTCAGCACACTTTTGTGATGCTAATCATGTGGTGAGCTTTCATTGTGAGCAACTGATTTGGTGTAAAATTTTTCACTTCTTTTTCATGCACCTATTTCAACAATTCTCGGTAGTAATACCTTATTTATCCTAATGAAATTCAGTGACAATTTAGAATTGAAGATTAGATTATCTGAATTGAATTAGTTTAAAAATGGAAATAATTACAAAGTTCTGACATAAATTTGATTCGCAGAATGTGACTCTTATCTTAAATGTAAAATTTGGAGCACTTGCTTTACATTTAGACCAGATAATCTAAGTAAGGATTGGCAAATGATGCTAAGTCACATGAACATCTTTTTATTCAAAACACGTTGCTGATAATACCAGAAAAATGAAAGATTATATTTATAACTTATTTTAGCCCATTGCAATTTATGCTTTGAGCACTTAAGCTGGAATTTCTGATCTGGTGCCAGGATTTGTTAGGGCGGGGAAGTCATTCCAAAAGCTAGCCTGATCTGTCAATGGGTGCAATTAATACCATTAAATGGCTCATTGTGAGCTTTTTAAGGGTCATGTTGAGATTTTGGTAGTGATGCAAAGACTGCATACTGGGCCTCCACAGCTAGCAAGCTTTATAGTTGCCAACAGACATGCAAAATTCTATATTGAAGGCGAATTTGAAGCCACACAGTAATGGAAGATGATTTTGAAATTTCCTGGCACTTGCTCAGATTGGAAATATTAGTGGAAGATAAGGGAACAGGGGCCAAGGGAGAAAGACTTGCATAGAAGGTCAGAGGCAGACCAGCTGTACAGCAGTAGCAACGCAGCAGGGAGCTGGTCATAGTCATTCATGGAACATAGAACACTACAGCACAAACAGGCCATTCAGCTCACAAGCAGCGCCGATCATATCCATCCTATCAGGCCTATCTGTAACTCTCAATTCCATTAAATCCATGTACTCATCCAGAAGTCTCTTAAAAGACCCCAGTGAATTTGCCTCTACCACCACTGATGGCAACCGATTCCATTCACTCACCGCCCTCTGAGTGAAAAACTTACCTCCAACATCTCCTCTGTACTTGCCCCCCAGCACCTTAAACCTGTGTCCTCTCGTAGCGACCATTTCAGCCCTGGGAAATAGCCTTACTTAATTACGTTTGAAAATATGTTCAGGAACAGACAGTAACTCTCCAGGTAGGTGATCACAGAGCTTTGAGCCCTTCTTGAGGAGGATCTCAAACTTCACAGCCTCAGTGTCACTGTGACCTTGAATATTGTTGCTTATGGCTCTGTCTAAAGATCAACTGCAGATCTTAGTGGTGTCTGACAAATAATTACATACTATTGCTTCTCACGGGTTTTAGATGCCATATTTGTGAGAACAGAGCAGTTTATTCAACCCCTCCCAGCTGCAAAGGGCAGTCAATTTCAGCTCCATTGGTAAATTTCCTCTACCTGCTGGGGATCATCAATTTTATCATGTAGCCATTGAATTGTCACTGTCCACCCAGTTAGGCTCATCAACAGGAAGGGCTTCTATCCCCTCAGCTTTCAACTGGTCTGTGACCGGAACAAGTGCCTCCTTTATGTATGCATCTACTTTCTACCAGTCCAGGGCACCATAACTCTTCAGTCTAACCCTCAAACACCAGCGATTCCTGATGATTAGGGAAATAATTTGAAGAGATAGCACTCATCCCCTGTTGCAAGCCACTGAGGTACTAGATCTGGAGTCAGCTGCTCACGAGGATGAGCAGGACATCAACCTTCTCAAGATGCTGTTGAGTTTCTTGACAAGTCGAGTGGCAGCCTGCAGCACACTCCTGTAAAGATCTTGTGCATTGTGGCGAGTGGTCTGCAGTGCTCCCCATGTCGTGGGGAATTCAGATATGTTTCAGGTGAGCCCTTAGCCCTTTAGCTGACATGGAGCTGCGTGAGGGAATGTTTTCAGTGAAGATGCAGCCTCGATTGCATCCACTCTTATCACCAGTGAAAGAAGCACATTTTCTCAGAGGTTACATTGTGCCTCCACCTCTCTTTCCTCCTCCTGCAAACTCATGATGAGCTCATCACCCTATCTAATCACTCACAAGGATCCATAAAGGTGACTGTGGAGAGTGGACTTGCATGATGTAACTTGCTCTGAGGTCTCCTCTGGCAACACTTGGCCAAGTCATAGTTCAGGAATCAGTTTTTCTATCTTGATATTAGAACCTGGGGGAACACAAGGATAGAGCATGAGAACTATAAATTAGCACATCTATATCTCCACTATATCTTTTAGTCATCTAGGTAAGTGATTCCTGCTGTTAGAGCTATTTACATCTGATTTGTTTTAGATACCTGCTAATCTTGCTACTGGGAAAGGTTGCATGTCATCATCTTTTTGAATACTTGTTACTGCTGTCGCTAGGCTGGTTATCTGTTGCTGGGTGCATTATATCCTGTCATGTATTGTTAAATTTTTGTCCCTGGATGTCCCTAGGCAAATCCATAACAAAAGTTATAGTTGTACAGTGTGGGAACGGGTGCTGTTAGCCACTTGTACATAAGCACTTATGTCAGTATGTGGGTACTTTTGCAATGTATTAAGCCTAAGTTCTTAGTGCCTCTCTGCTCTCATTCCATAACTTCAAATGTCTGCATATACAATGGCATGCATCTAACTCACAAAGACTGGATGCTGACAAACAGTGCCATCTCCATCTTGCATCTGTGAGGATGTCAGCTCACTGATTGCCAGTGTCACTCTGGCCATGAGGAGCCTCACCCTATGATCAACCTCACCATTCAACCAATCATTTGGGAAAGTCTGATCTCAGCACAAGGAACCTAGTGGCTACATCCTTGTGAGAGCTATTCCTCTGGCATCAATGGCACAGATCCTTAACTATGGAACAGCCTATATCAGGAGGGATGACTCTGTTCATATACGACCACTCTGGTATTATTCTGGTCATTGAGAATTCACAAGCTGTCTTCAGCCAGACAGGACACAGTCATTCACAGTCTCTCTTTGAGGATCAGAGATCTGTCCTCACTGTAAGACATTATCACCCTCCTGTATCATGTAGACACTGGGCATCCACACCCTTCCCATCTCAGAAGCAATATCAGAATGTTAGTCATACTGCCACCACACAATGAGAAAGATCTATGATAGGGTCTCAGTGCCCACCATAGTCCTGGTCATCTATGAAGCAAAAGGCTATCAGGACTCCTCAGCTCTCCTTCATATTTGAGCCCTTGTTTTCACCTGACAGCCTTCCTCTGTCTCCTCCTGGAGTTCCCCCTTTGCTCCCTCCTTATATAGTCCTCTTCATTAGGGGAGATGTGCCATTCATCCATCTTGTCCACTGTCAACAACTCACCCAGCAGCAGTGCTGAATTATGGAGGGCATAGCAAATGACAATGATGTGCAAAATCCTCTGGGGGCTATATTGGAGGTCTCCACCTGACCAGTCCAGGCACCGAAATCACATCTTCAGCATCCCGTTCGACTGCTCTACCAAAGTACAAGTAGCAGTGCGAGCCTCATTGCAATGGTCTCTACTGCACTCTATGACCTCTGCACAGGCGTCACCAGCCATATCCTGAGGGGATCCCCATTGTCCTTGAGGATCCAACCTTGTAGCCGATGAGTTCCCTCAAATAGCTCCACTATCTGAGAGTGGCCAAGAATGTAACCAGCATAGACACTCTCCGGAAATTAAGCACATACCTGAAGGATGCACTTAGCATGGTCACTGATGATCTGGACATTCAGGATATTACTTCAGAGATCGTCAGGTCTCATAAAAGATGAAAGCACGAGGTCCATGGGTTAACTAAATGCGCAAACCTCAAAGGGCAGGAGAATGGCATGTGAGGATGCCATAACAGCAATACATGTTGGAGCTGGGTGGTCCAGTGAGCTCTCAAACATTTGTCCCTTGTGTTAGATGCAATACATTGGCTAGACCTCACAGGTAACTCTGCAGGCAAGCTTTCGAATTCACTGAATGGGGAAGGGTTAACTCATGAGCACCAATCAATAGTGCTAGCATACATTGCAACTAAGTGACTGGGCATAATCAGCTCATCCATCAAGGTTTAGGAATGTTAATAGGTAAGTGGGCTCCCATGTGGAAGGCAAGGGTGAGTTCATTCCTGTCGTGCCTCCATGTTAAACTTAACAGAATCAGATAACGTCACTAGTAGTTCCGCATCACACAAAGTTGTGGCTGTTACAAGGCTTGTATCATGGACACCCACCCACCCAGTCCAGATGTCTAAGCTTCCTAGCCCAATGCCAGGACTCTTCAGCCCTGTAGATTTCAGCCTCAGGGTGAGTGAAATTTGTTAGTGGCTTTGTTGTCCTCAGAGAAAATATTCTTGTCCTCTTCTGGAGCCAGACCCCTTCTCAGACTTATGTCAAAGGTGGTCCCCCAAAACACCTCCCACTCCCATCCCCACTTAGGGGTTTGCTCCTTATGCCACTATGATGCTGGCTTCAACCCCAGATCCAGCAACTCAGATCAGAATTCTGTCTCTGGACTGTACTGCAAACCTCACAAAGGTGCTCTGTTCTGGGGCTGGCCTCTCAGGCCTCAACTGAATCCACTCAGGGTTCCCATTCTAAAGCTGGCCTATCTGGACTGCAAGCACATCTGTAAACCCCCAACTCACGTGCACCCTAGTTGAACCCACAGGCATCCTTCCCGGATGTGCGAGCAATCCCTCTGAACCAGGAGACAACATCCCCAAATGTGCCACCCTCTTATCTAGCTCCTCCTTTCCCCATCTCGCACTGAGTTCTCCAGCACCTGCTGTCCCCACAGACTCCCAAATGGATATCAAAAATCTGCATGCTCGCCTCCAAACTCCCCCTCGGAGGTCAGGTTGCCAGATTTATGTTTCTAAAAACTTGTTGTCAACCGAGCAAGTATAACGTCATGCTAGCGAAATCAGAATTTATGAAGTCAGGAGGTTATTGTGGGACTGTCTGCTAATCAATGGTAATGCATTCAAATGAGGTTCTAAATCTTCCTGAGCATGAATGTTGTGACATCACCATTGTGTGGACGATAGCACAGCAAGATCTCATTGGTGAGATTTTTGTTTCTTGCCTCTTGTGAGATTTTGCCCTAATCATTGTAAGCATTTGTGGCAAACACAGGTACAAGTTCACTTTTGGTGTCTTTTCATCCCACCTCCATGCTGGCCATTGCGGCCACTAATATGCTGTCCAAACTGCCCTACAGCCCCACCCCTGTGAAAACTGAGGACTCTGACTGCTTCCCACTTGGAAATTGGAAATAATCTCAATGTTTGTTTCCAAACCCAGGAAAGAAAAACTGACCCTCAATTTTTAATCCTTAGCATTTTTACTTCAGTTTTCTTTGATGTCTAGTTTTTCTCTGTTGGAGTTAAGAATGGAATAAGCTCTAGTAGGGGTCCAGCTGATGTGGTTTGCTTTTTAAAATAATCATTTACCCCAATTTTCTCCCTCATGCTTCCTCTCCTAAGTTGTCAAAAATGGGATATAATTCTTTGAACACCAGGTTTCAACCATGAGTGAGCTGATGTCAGCAAATCTAAGAATGTGCTTTACAGACAAGATACAAATCTGCAAGTTTTGACCAGTGAGTATTGCTGGAATGTACCTGTGTGCATATTAGATAAAGACAGGATTTATTATCTTCATTAATGATTTGAACAGGGAAAATTAAAGGATCCATTCACAAACTGGCAGATGACATGAAAATTGGAACCAAGTTGGGAATTTTAGCCAAATATAAATAAGACTTCAGGCTGAATTGAATAATAGACCCCTGTTCAGGGTTAATCCTTCAGTGTAGAGAAGTAGATTGTTAAGCATTTGTGTTTGCAAAACACCCGATGTTTATATACGGGTCAGAGGTTTTATTAAAGGGAACTTAGCGGTGTTGATAAAAAATTCAAGATAGAACATAGAAAAACTACAGCATAAACATGCCCTTAGGCCCACAAGCTGTGTTGAATATGTCCCTACCTACTAGGCTTACCTATAACTCTCTATCTTACTAAGTCCCATGTACTTGTCCAAAAGTCTCTTAAAAGACTTTATTGAATATGCCTCCACCACCACTGCCGGCAGTCAATTCCACGCACCAATCACTCTCTGAGTGAAAAACTTACTCCTGACATCTCCTCTGTACCTACTCCCCAGCACTCTAAACCTGTGTCCTCTTGTGGCAGCCATTTCAGCCCTGGGAAAAAACTCTGAGAATCCAATACCTCTCAACATTTTATACACCTCTATCAGGTTACCTCTTGTTCTTTGTCTCTCTAAAGAGAAAGGACTGAGCTCTCTCAACCTATCCTGAT
This sequence comes from Sphyrna mokarran, assembly GCA_024679065.1. Classification (NCBI taxonomy): domain Eukaryota; kingdom Metazoa; phylum Chordata; class Chondrichthyes; order Carcharhiniformes; family Carcharhinidae; genus Sphyrna; species Sphyrna mokarran. The sequence continues at coordinate 45,318,227 of JAGIQG010000003.1, read as the reverse complement.
AAGGCATGCTACTTAATTCAGGCAACATCCTTGTAAATCTCCTCTGCACCCTTTCTATGGCTTCCACATCCTTCCTGTAATGAGGTGACCAGCACTGAGCACAGTACTCCAGGTGGGGTCTGACCAGAGTCTTAAACAGCTGCAGCATTATGTCCTAAATTCAATTTTTCAATTGATGAAGGCCAATACAATATTCGCCTTCTTAACTATATCCTCTATCAGCAAAGCTGATTTGAGTGTCCTATAACCCGGACCCCAAGATCCTTCTGATCTTCCACACTGCTAATAGTCTTACTCTTAATATTACATTCCATCATCCCATTTCCAAAATGAATTATCACACACTTACCTGGGTTGAAGTCCATCTGCCACTTCTCTGCCCAGCCTTGCATCCTGTTTATGTCTTGTTGCAACTTCTCACATCCCTCCAAACTATCCACAACACTCCAACCTTTTGCCAACCCAACCCTTCACTTCTCATCCAGATCATTTATAAAAATCACAAACAGCAAGGGTCCCAGAACAGATTCCTGGGACACTCCATGGTGACCGACCTCCATCTACAACCACTCTCTGCCTTCTATGGGCAAGCCAGTTCTGGATCCACAAAGCAATTCCCCTTGGATCCCATGCCCCCTCACTTTCTCAATAAGTCTTGAAGGGGGGACCTTATCGAGCTCCTTGCTGAAGTCCACATAAACCACATCTACTGCTTTTCCTTTATCAATGTGTTTAGTCACATCTCAAAAAAACTCAACTAGGCTCGTAAGGCACAATCTGCCTTTGACAAAGCTGACTATTTTTGATTATACTTTACCTCTCCAAATGTTCATAAATCCTGCCTCTCAGGATCTTTTCCATCAACTTACCAACCACTGTGGTTAAACTCACTGGTTGACAATTTCCTGGGCTATCTCTTCTCCTTTCTTGAATAGAGGAACCACATCCACAATCCTCCAATCCTCCAGAACCTCTCTCGTCTCCATTGATGACACAAAGATCATCGCCAAAGGCTCTGCAATCTCTTCCCTCATCTCTCACAGTAACCTGTGGTACATTCTATCCAGTCCTAGTGACTTGTCTAACTGGATGCTTTCCAAAGGCTCCAACACATCCTCTTTCTTAATGTCAACATACTCAATCTTTTCAGTCCACTGCAAGCCTGCATTACAACTACCAAGATCCTTTTTCACTGTGAGTACTGAAGTAAAGTATTCATTGAATACCTCTGCTATTTCTATCGGTTCTATACAAACTTTCCAACCATTACATTTGATAGGTCCTATTCCTTCACATCTCATCCTTTTGCTCTTCACATTCTTGTAGAATGTCTTCGGGTTTTCCTTAATCTTACCTGCCAAGACTTTCTCATGACCCCTTCTGGCTCTCCTAATTTCCTTCTTAAGTTCCCTCCTACAAGTTATATACTCCTCTAGATCCCAAACATTACCTAGCTCCCTGAACCTTTTGTACACTCTTCTTCTTGATTAAATTCATTACAACTTTTGTGCATCAGGGCTCCCTGTCTGTCAGAATGTTGTCGTGCAGAACTCCAGACAAATATTCCTTGAAAATCTGTCACCTTACTTCTGTACATTTCCCTGAGAAAACCTCCTTACAATTTATGCCTCTAATTTCCTGCTGATGACTTCATAATTCCCCTTACTCCAGATAGACACTTTCCTAGCTTGTCTGATTCTATCTCTCTCCAATGTTAGTATAAAGGAGATAGAGTTATGATCACTATCCCCAAAATGCTTTCCCACTGAGAGATCTGAACCTGTCCAAGTTCATTATTCAATACAAAATCAAGTACTGCCTGTCCTCTTGTAGGCTTATCCACATACTGTGTAAGGAAACCCTCCTAAACACACCTAACAAACTCCTCCTCATCTAATCTCTTACCCGAGGGAGATTCCAATCGATATTTGGGAAATAAAAGTCTCCCATCACAACAATTCTGTTATTATTACGTCTCTCCAGGATCTGTTTCCCTATCTGTTCCTCAACATCCCTGTTACTATGGGCGGCCTACAGAAAACACCCAGTAAAGCTATTGACCCCTTTCTGTTCCAAACCTCCAGCCACAGAGACACCATAGACAATCAGTCCACGGTGTCCATCTTTTCTACAGCCGTGACACTATCTCTGATCAACAGTGCCACTCCCCCATCTTTTTTGCCTCCCTTCCAGTCCCTCCTGAAGCATCTGAAACCCGGCACTTGAAGTATTCAGTCCTGTCATTGAGTCATCTAAGTCTCTGTAATGGCCACCACGTCACATTTCCAAGTAGCGATCCATGCTCTAAGCTCATCTACTTTGTTACCAACACTTCTAGTGTTAAAATAGACACATCTCAAATCTTCGGCCTGAGCCCTCCCCTTCCCCATCACCTGCCTATCCTCCCTCTCACACTGTCAACACTCTCTCTGTATTTGTGAGCTAACCTCTCTCCCAATCACTTCATTTCAATTCCCAACCCTCCAAACACTCTATTTAAAGTCTCCCCAGTAGCCTTAGCAAACCTTCCCACCAATGATATTGGTCCTCCAGGGATTGAAGTGCGACCCGTCCTTTTTGTGCAAGTTATACTTGCCCCTAAAGAGGTCCCAATGATGTAGGAACCTGAATCTCTGTCCCCTGCTCCAATCCCTCAACGACACATTTATGCTCCACCTCATTCCATTCCTGCTCTCACTTTCTCATGGCACAGGCAGCAATCCTGAGATTACTACCTTTGCATTCCTCCTTCTCAACTCTCTACCTAACTCCTTATATTCTCTTTTAATGACCCCTTCCCTTTTCCTACTGATGTCAGTGGTATCAATGTGTGTCATGACCTCTGGCTCCTCTCTCTCCCACTTCAGGATTTCTTGGATGCGACCAGAAACATCCTAGATTCCGGCACCAGGGAGGCAAACCACCATCCGAGTTTCCCGTCTGCCTCTACAAGATCACCTGTCTGACCCCCTCATTGTACAGTCCTCTATCAATACTGCCTTCCTTCTCCTTTCCTTACTCTTCTGAGCTACTGAGGCACAGCCACTTCTGCTTCTACCAGGTGGCTTGTCCCCGCAAACAGTACTCAAAGAGGAGTACTTATTGTGAAGGGGCACATCCACTAGGGTGCTCTCTAGCACCTCACTTTTCCCCTTCCTAACCATGACCCACTTGCCTGTCTCCTGTGCCCCGGTGACCACCTGCCTGTAACTCCTATCTATCACCTTCTTGTTCTCCCTGACCAGACAAAGGTCATTGACTGCAGCTCCAGTTCCCTAACATGGTCCCTTGAGAATTGCAGTTCAATGCACCTGCACAGACATGGACGTCTGGGAGGCTAGGAGACTCCAGGTTCCCCCACATTGCACTCTGAGAACAACAGACTGGACTCACACTCTTAATTCCCTTTTCTTTAAAGAACGCAGAAAAAGAAACTAAGAATTAAACTCACTTTGCCTTGCCCATTTCCGCCTAAGCCCTTTAGCTCTCATTCTGCTACCTGCTCACTCTGCTGTCCGCTACCGATGCTGCCCACTGTATAGTGTGGCCTGCTTTTTAAACCTCGCACACTAAAAAACCCTTCCAGGTCACCCATCAGCCCACTTACACTTTACTGTTAAAGTGACTTGTGAAAAAGAGAAACTCCACGAAAAACTGAAAGATAGTCAATCACTTCCCTTCACACTCCCGCCTCAAATCGATCCTCCTCTCAGCTTGCTCCAACAAACAATGAGAATATGACAAGTTAATTAGAAAGGCAAAATGGCTTCAAGGTCGTAGTAACAAATATAGCACAAACCCAACGAAATCAAACGCAATTCCAGCCTCCTGGATTGCCTGGATCCACTACAGTTTACACACTGCCACAACAGGTTCACAGCACTCAACCCTAGAATACCTAGAAACAAAGCCACTTATGTCAGATTCATATTATTGACGACAGCTCAGCATTCAACACCATTACTCCTATGAAACTCATCTCCAAACTCCGGCTGGGCCATGGCTCCTCCATCTGCAACTGAATCTTGAACTTCCAAACTTACAGACCACAATCAGTAAGGAGCAGTAACGAAACCTTCTCCAAGATCATCCTCAACACCAATGCCCTATGTGATGTGTTCTCAGCCCACTGTTTATACACCAATGGTTGTGTGGACAAATTCTCCACCAATTCGATTTTCAAGTTTGCTGATGACGTCACCGTAGTGGGTTGGATCTCAAACAATGATGAGACAGAATACAGAAGAATCTGGTGAATGGGTGCAATGACACTAATCTCTCCCTCAATGTCAACAAAATAAAGGAGATTGCCATCAACTTGAGAAAGCATAGTGGAGAGCATTCCTGTCTATATCAATGGGGACAGAGTAAAGATGGTTGAAAGCTTCAAGTTTTTAGGTATATACATCAGCAACAACCTGTCCTGGTCTCCCCATGCTGACACTATAGTTAAAAAAGCCCACCAATATCTCTACTTTCTCAGAAGAGTAAGGAAATTTGGTGTGTCAGCTATGTCTCCCGCTAACTTTTACAGATGCATAAAAACCTTCTGTCTGGTTGTATCACAGTCTGCTCTGTCCAATACCACAAGAAACTACAAAATGTCATGAATGTAGCCCAATCCATCACGAAACCAGCCTCCCAACCATTGATTCTGTCTATACTTCCTGCTTCTTCAGCAAAGCAGCCAGCATTATTAAAAACTCCACGGATCCCAGACATACTGTCTTCCACCTTCTTCGATTGACAAAAAGATACAAAAGTCTGAGGTCACATACCAACTGGCTCAACAAAAACATCTTCCCTGCTGCCAAAAGACCTTTGAATGGACCTACCTCACATTAAATTGATCTTTCTCTATACCCTAGCTATTACTGTAACACTACATTCTGCATTTCTGCACTCTCTCCTTCTCCATGAACAGTATGCCTTTCTAGATAGCATGCAAGGAACAATACTTTTCACTTTATACTAATACATGTGACAGTAATAAATCAAATCAAATCGAAAATCCTAAGTCCATTCCATTGTGTCTGACAATATTCTGCTGATACATGAATAATTTGGTTTGAGAATCAATGTCCAGTCTGAATAAAAGTAACTATTCATTTGAGTTTCCACTGTTCCCTATAAAATGCTGAAATTTTTTTCCGTATTAAAATTTTAAGACATTAAAAGCATTGAGCAAATCATTAATATCTCTTATTATTTTCTTATCTTTCAACATGTAAATACGAGAAGAATATACATAGTGCCACAAATAACTCACTAAAGAGCACACTCACAATCAACCAGTTTCTTCAGAATTGTTATTTCATTACAATACCTTATTCTCCAAGGGTAGTATTGCATGTATCTTACAATTTAGCATTGCATCTAATTTTGAGTAAATTAAAAATGATATGGACACTATAACATATATCCCATCATAAAAAATTCTGCATCAGGAACATTAACATTTCCCCTATATATAGGTGATTTTATTGCCTCTAGGGCACTTCATTCAATCATATTGCCTTTATCACTTGAGGGGGTTGACTGGACAGCTGGTTATTGAGGTGGAGCAACATTAACTGCGCGGGTTCAATTCCTGCACCAGCTGAGGTTATCCATGAAGTCGTAGCCTTCTCAAGCTTGCCGTCACCTGGAGTGCGGTGACCCTCAGGTTAAATCACCACCAGTTAGCTTTCTCTTTCTCAAAGGGAGATGATTGGAAAAAGAGAGAGATCGCTTTGGTCATTTGGAACTATGGTGACTATTTGAGATCAACTAATGCACAAAGAAGAGGAAATGAAGCCAGAAGCTTCTTCGTCTGCAAAGCTCAATATCTCATTGCATATTTACCCAAATAAACCATCATTTTATGTGGGTTTCTAAGAAATTAGCTTGGACCAGAAATTACAAGTACATTTTTGAAATTTGTATAAAATTTGACCCTTCATAAATGAATTAATTATACAAATATATTAGTTTTATCAAGCCTTTCACTGTTGTCACAGTTAAATGGATTTCTGCAGTTTCTGTCTCCTAAATTTAATTACTCTGAATACATCATTTATTTAATTAACTCAAACATGTATTACCTCCTTGGTGAATGTGAACTTCATTACGTTATTAAATTTGGAGTGATTATCATTATTTCACTTCTGAGACTATTTCCTTAGTTTTCTCTTCCCCTTCCAACTCTACTGTTTTAGAGGCTGATCATATCATCCCCTCCAGTACCACTTTTCCATTGTCCAACTTCATTGGATGATCTTTGTTTGACTTATTCCTATCTATTCAATTGCAATTAGAACATTTCTACCAATGGTTTCTCTATTCACAGCTGCATGATAATATTGCAGTGGTGGAAGAAACCATCTTTTTTATACCCTTTCTTCTTCATTGCCTCTGTGCAATTCCTTTTCCCAGTGCCACCACTCCATGGCCTTTCTTAGCTACTCAACTGCTTTTCTGTTGTTAGAAACATTTTTCTAACATTTTTCAACATTTTTCCAAAACATTCTCCAGTGACACATTGATAAAACTGAAGCTGTATTCTATAACACCTGTCACAAGCTTTGCACTCTTGCAGCCTAATCCATCCTCCTTCCCTGCCAGTGTCTCAGACTGAACCAAGCAGCTAGCATCCAATTCAACATAGAGTTGAGTTTCCAATCATCACAAAACACTATTTCCATCCCTGTAGAACTCTCAAGCTACAACTCTATCACAAGCATTCTACACTGAAAACCTTCCAGATATCTTGTCATCTCCAGGATTGATTATTCTAAGGCTTTCTTAGCCATTCTTCTTTCCTCCACTATCAACAAACGTAATCACATTTAAATTTCTGCTGCTTAAATTCTATCTAACGTCAAGCCCCTCTAATAAAACATGTCTCCTTTGCCAACATGTATGGTTCCATGTGCTTATTTGGTTATTGCAGTCCAATGTTTGATAAGTGTCTCGTGAAGCTCCTTAGAATGCTGCACTAAGCTGAAGGCATTAGATTATCATGAATATGTGCTTTATCTCAAATAATGATTTTTAATTCACTGGCTGGAGACCTTAATTGAACTTTTAAAGGTAACCCAGCCAAAGGTGCCTATCCCAATTTGTATTATGCTACATTCCATTCCATTAGAAAGGAGATAGTATGCCTGCAAAACTCATCAATATAAAGACCTACTGAGAAATGTGAAGAACCCACATTTTCTGTCCCATTAGCAAGGTATTATGGTATTCAGCTGAGATATTTAACTGTTGGAAACAAACTATTCAGTCTTATCATTTGCTCAATGAGACCCTGGCTGGGACAGCTTCCTAGAAATGGTCTAATCAAATTATCTTTGGAATGCACTAACAATGATCTTATTTGCATCCGCTGAGCAGTTGGTGAGAGAAGATCACATGACAAACCAACTCGTTGTATGCATAAGCACTTGTTCCTCTGTACAACATAGGACAAACAGCTAAAATACTGAGAGGAAAGGCCTGAATGGAGTACTCCCTGCCTCTCTTTCTCTCCTACCCACAGCTTTGCACCTTGTTTGCTGATCTTGAACATTTAGGGGCACATATGCTGCAAACACACTTCTGAAAATAATTCAACCCAGCACTTCCTTCTCCAGAAGAAGAAACAAATCAGCCATCTACATCTTCAAACCAGAAGTATTGAGATGGCTGAGTTCAACCTGAAGCCAGTCAAGTCACCAAACTTCAGATTGTATATTTCTTATACTTTATGAACTCCAATTTGACCAACCTATTTTTCCCCATTTTGTAATCTATATTTTAATGAATGCATGTGTGAACTTCAAGGATTGAGTTTCATACTTGATATGCACACTCAGGTAGTGGGCCAGGAAGTGGGTATAGAATCTGTCCCTGGATGAGATCACATTCTCAAAGCAAATTCACACAATTCACACAAAGCAAATCCAAGCTGAGATGCTGCATTCACTGGAGTTGGAGATGGTCATTATCTGGCACTTGTGTGACACAAATGTTACTTGCCACTTATCAGCCCATTCCTGAATATTGCCTGGGTCTACTGCAAAAAGGTGTGGACTGCTTTAGTAATTGAGGACTCTCAAATTACACTTTATGCTGTTCAACATCAGTGAACATATATAGTTCTGACTATGGATGGAGGGAAGGTCAGTGAAGAAACAGTTCAAGATGATTGAGCCTGGGAAACTAACCTGAGAAGCTATATTTAAAGGCCTACCTTCACTCTTGTTTGATGCCCTTTGAGACCAATAACTTTAAAAAATAAATGTTCAAATGAATGACTGATAGGAAGGCACAACAGGATTTTGTGTTTTAAGAATTTACAACTCCAAACTCAAAGCAAGGTTGACTAATCACTCTTGATCAAAAATCTCTCTCCACTGTTATACTTCACTCTGTTCCTTAAATAGACATTGTATTCTCCAGGAACCAGTCCAAAGCTATTCTTAGACCCCTTTTCTTTTTCTAGACAAATAACTCTAATCACCTAATGGACTTTCTAAAGTCCAGTGAGGAGTGCATTGTGGATTCCCTCCTCGAATGAAAATTAGTTCTCATTCCAGCTTCATTTAAACTTCTCATGGATTTTGTCTCTTCGATCTGAGCATGTGCTCCCACTGTTTCCTTTGTGATAAACAATGGAGACTTGTTCAATCAAGTTCTGCAACCTGATCTGACATTGACTTTCTATGGGTTCTTATCTCTCAAAGCTCATCTTCACAGTAACATGAATTACATGGGCCTTATATGCATGTAACACTGCCCTAGTGTTCTCTGGACCACAAATCTTTTATATCTTGGAATTCATTAGACAGTTTAAAGTATTATAGGTTACAAAATCTGATGTTCCTACCATATCCCTATTACTTGTAAACTAAAGTTGACCCATTGTCAGCACCGCTGCTCTGGTCATTGTTTACAGGTATTCATATCTTGCACTTTTCTCCCAGTAAAACAACATGAGACCATTCCCCCCCCCCCAACCCTTAACCTTTAACAACAAACTACCCAGTCTGATTGCCAGGCAGAATTAAGTTTGCATGATCCTGCCAGTCCTCCATTTTAGCCTTAGTTAAAGAAATGGGTCAGGATTTTGCAGCCTTGCTCATTCAAAACTGTAAAATCGCTCCCAAGGTCAACGGATCTTCCCATGCTCTGCCCCTTGCCCACTCTGATCCCCATGGTGGATGGGCCTGTTAAATTCCTGCCATAATTCTGAAACAGGAGAATCTTATAAATCGAAATATTTGAAACGCTCTGTCAAATGGAATCATCCACACAAACAGCATTGAGAGAGATATAAAGAATAAAACCTTAATTGAAATATCTGAAAGATGATCCAGGGTGACTCCATGGTTTCCTGTTGCCTCTCTTCAGGTTCTCATTCAAGCTGTTTGGAAAGAGGGGAGGTTCTCTTCCCTGGGAAGGGAGGAGGATATTGACCCAATGG